>JAPYZO010000023.1:0-75963 GCA_030522905.1 Torymus flavipes | reverse complement strand
GAGAGAGAGAGAGAAAAAAAAATTGTTAGCAGAGGTTGTTCGCGCTTCGAGAGACTCGCGCGTGGGGGAGGGAAGAAAAAGTCGCTTTCGCTCTCTCCCTCTCTCTCTCTCTCTATCTTTTCTTGGCTTTAGATATATATTTACGCTGTGTACACGCGGTAAAAAGCCCCCGACGTGCTCGATCATACATTAAAGCTGATAGCGTTTTTTATACGCCAAAATTGAGAGAGAGAGAGAGAGAGGGAGGGAAAGAGCTATAGAGAGAATGAGCGAAATAATGTGGCGAACGGTAGAAGAAGAGAGAGACAGAGAGAAAGATATATAGACGGAGGAGGCATGGATAAGAGAGTATGTTTTATGCATGTGGCGTCGGAAATGGACGATGTTGATTAATTTGACGATGGCGCGCTGAAAAGTTTTTCCGGGCCGCCTTTGCCTCGGAAAGCTTTTTATGGTGATTAAAAAATGTCGGGCGCCCGTTATAACGCTTTCGTTAATTTTTATAGACAGCTAAAAGAGTTGATAATATTGGAAATTCAGTTTCAATTTCGGACCTCGAAGTATAAATCTTTATTACGGGCGTAAAAAACGTTATCAGGAGAAAATTATTCCATATAAAGCTCCGAAAAAGCGAAATATGAGCGCTGTAATGCGTTGATACGCGTAATAAATATTTCAATCTGCGCGTATTTATACCGATAAGGATATATACATTCGAAATCTCGGCCTTGTTTTCCAATATTTCGTTTTTTGCGCGCGCGCGCGAGCGTGGTCGTTAAATTAATCAACGAGGCTCCACTTACATGACAGGCAGAAAAACGTAAAATTAATGTATACAGTGATAAATGAAATAATCGAGAGAAAGAGAGATAAACACAACTATATGTCATAGATTTTTGTTAAAAATGGCGCTACGTAAAAGGTAAACCAAAGGAAGAAGAAGTAAAAAAAAGTGTATATAAGAATTGTGATTCCCCGAGGTTTCCTGACGAGACGTCGGGGAATCGACCGACGAAACGAAAGAACGAAAAAAAAAAACACAACTCAGGTGAAACTCAACGAAAGAGAGACGAAAAAACAAAACGAAAGAAAAAAAAATTAAAAATATACATATTGAAAAATAAAACTGAATTAAAGGCGGACGAAATGGCCGAAAAATTACCTTCCAGGACTGCACAGAGAAACCAGAGTAAACCAGGGGAAGTTGTCCGTAACATAAGAAGCGAACAGAAAACAGAAAAAACAGGTAAACTTGCATTAGGCTGGTCTATTATGCTGTAAAATGGTGTATATACTGGTATATAACATCTTTTTTTTTCTTTTCTCATTTCTTTTTCAAATGCTTATACAATGCTGAAAGAAAGAAAGAGAAAGGCCGGCCCATCGATCTTCGTTACCTTTCCCCGATGCTACTACAAAGTAGCGAGAAAAAGAAAGAAAGAACGAGAAGAGAGAGAAAAAAATTGGCTCACGACAAGAGAAACAAAGGCGCAAAAATTTTTCGCGATAGAGAGGAGGAGGCACGCGATAGATCGATGGACGTGTATACATATATACGGATAGGGGGAGGAGATAGAGAAAGAGAGTGAGAGAGAGAGAGATATGGAAAAGTTTGATGTGTTCTTTCATTCCTTTCTGTGTATTAACCCGGGAGCTTGGTATACACCTGTGGGGGGAACGAGAGAGAGAGAAAGAAAAATATATAAGGAGGCGAGGGTGTAAAGTGAGATAGAGATAGATAGGAATTTCTTATGAATTTTGATGTGCCGCTCGATTTCGAATCCAATTCTTTTTTTTTTGTTTATTTTCGCTTTTCTACGGGTTGCTGTTGGAATAAATCTGCGAATAAATATATGTGTATCAGTTATCTACTTGTGGCAAGCGGGGCATGTAACGCACTACCTTTTTTATAATAAACATTATTATTTCCTTTATAATTATTTCGTTTTTTGTTTTTCAACGATGCGTTACGTGCCCGCGTTATTGGTGATGATGATTATTTATTTTTCCCCGATGAAACGCATTCTCGAAATGTAAAATTAATTTATTGAAGTGCCGCCAATACCACTGCTGGCTTTGTGCAAATTTCATCGAAGAAAACATGTATATATATATATTTGTGGAGAATTACTGTCAAGTACCACTTCGAAATCGAAAAAATAAAAAAGAGAAAGAGGGAGAGAATTTGAAAATTGAAGTAGTGAAAATGAACTGACGAGTGTATCGAAAGTTCCAGTGATACTTGATAAATAACATACTTGATGTAAATCAACATGTCATAATGTATACAACCAACTTTAATTAATAAAAAATACGAAATTTTCAACTATAAAAAGTTGAAAGTACCAATCGCCCTTATACACAAAGAACAAATTACACAATTATTCATATAAACCAACCTGCCAGTCAGAGCGCATATCTCTGCTCCCGGCGGAATGTTAATTAATTCGCGTCGTCGTCGTCGTGAGCGACGCTAATAATCCGCGGGGTGAAACGGATTTTGCGATCGCGCGTGCGCGCGCGCGAAATTTCTTCGAATCCGTAATTGCCAGACGTCCAATTAAGAGACGCGCGGGCGGGGCTGTTGTCTGCGACCTGTGAGGACAGTTGATTATAGTAACCGTATAGCGGAGACCCTTGACTTTAATTAATTAAATTAATCTTGTTGATGGAATTTAAGTCGAAGGTACCGATTATTATATAAACGCCTCTTCAATTTTATAATTAATTGCCGTCACGTCACCCTTTCTCATAAACATCCCTGCGAAAATTAACGGAGAGGCCGCGCGTTAAAAATTGATCGGCAAAAAGCTATATACGCGCTCAACAACCATAACACGAGAGCTCGACGCGAATATTCGGATAACCGCGTATGATTGATTCACGCGAGCGCGTGTATCGGGGGTTGTTTGCGGATTGCGCTTTAAAGATTCACGAGGGCGCAGCGGCGCAGATATAGGTATATGAACACACACACACAACGCGTAAGTATTGATGCGTGAGCGCGAATAGGCGATGAGGCCCTGTCTCGACTGAGAAATTTCATTATTGTTCTATAACCTTTTGAATGTCGAAAATTTCACCCGTTATCTATTATTAATCTTGTATTTCACGGATTATTTATTATGTTTTATCATCGACACACCGGATCGATTACGGAGATTTGTTGCGTTTATCTTTTCTGGCATTGATTTGTGTACGGTTCGTCTCTCTGCAGCTGTTATTCAAATAAACGGTATATTTATATACACACACCAAAACGAAAATCTCCCGACAGCTCTTTCATAGACCAAACCTCGGCCACGACCGTAAACGCGATAAATTCCAGATTATATATATATATACCAAACTATTGGTAATCGATGGCGGGACTAATTTATCACGGGAAAGGAGAATCTCAAATACTCCCCGGTTGTGAAAATTACATCTCGACTGGAGAATAAAAGCATTCCGGCTGGCTAGAATAAACACGCGGCGTCGTCGTCTGCGAAACTCGTCGATCCGTGAAAATGCACGAAAATTGCGCGCGCGTCTATATATCCTGCATGTTTGTCACGCGCGCGCGCGCATGCGCGTAAAGGAGACGACGCTTTATTTTTTCTCTCCTTTCCTACTCCCTCCGGAAAATCTTCGCGCGAGCGCCACGGCGCGTGAAATAAATAACTTTCGCTCGGCAGGAATCGCGCGATAGCGTCTCGCACTGCGAAAGAGAGAGAGAGAGATAAAAATGCGCGTGCACAGATGCTGCTCCGGGAAAAAGTCCATTATAACGGGCGCTTTTCTTCTGCATTTTCGTAAGGTTCCTGCGGTTGTCGGTGCGAAAACTGGGGTATCGATTGGTGAAATTCTTTTTTATTTCGGGGTTCATTGTTTGCCGGGTTGGTTTGGAGAATGGTTTTAATGGATATAGATTTTTTAAAAGGTAAAGCTTCACAAATATCTCGTATTATTTATCAAAGATATCGGTTTCTATTTACGTTTGCAATTCTAGCTTTCAACTATCGAATATTTTGTATATTTTCACATAAAAATATTTCTGAATATAAAAACAAAGTTTCGTTCATTATTCATGACAATGAAATCTCAAACTTTTTCAAAATCTTACACCGTCCATATTTGCCAGATGTGCAACCATCCCATTTCTCAACCACCAATTGCAAATCTTCCCGGGCGTCGTTAAAGTGAAAAATACTTTTTGAATTACGGACGCGATAAGAACTAATGAGCCAGCCGCGCAGGGACTAATAATTTAATCGCGATTACTTCGCGGACCTTTTTAATTATATCGCCAGATGCTGCGCCCGAGTAAGAAAAGTCCTGAGAGAAAGAGAGCACGGGCCGAAGTAATTTGAAAGAGTGAGTTTTTAATTGGAAGCGGAAAAGCGCGCCGGCGAAGAGGAAACACTTTTCCCAACTCTTCTCTCGATGATTTTTACTCTAAGGGATTTTTTTGATTTATAAATTGAGTTACCCAGGCGAGATAGATTGATTTTTCGGAATGCATTTTCACATGAAAAGAAGATTTTTCACCTCTCTTCTCAATATACTGCGCCAATCCGCAAATCTTATCAGCACAATTAGAGCCCACTTTTCCCTTACGGCAATAAACCTCGCGTTTTTACAACCCACGGACACCGCGCTATCAAAATCAATTACTTACGTCTTTCCGCGGCCCTTATCTTCGGCCTTCACTTTTTCTCATCGGAGAAAAAAAAATCACAGCCCTGAGCGCGCGCGCGCGCCCTAAACACCGGGCTCGCTGCACTTCCGCGCGCTGAATTATCGTCCGCTCCCCTCCCCGCGAATTTACCACCGACCTGCACGCGACGCGAATGGTCGGCTGTGCGTAGACGGTTGTAATGTTTTTTTTTTTTAGAGAGTTATAGTGATACGTATGCGCGTTGACGGGTTTCGAGTGAAGAAGGAGCAACGAGTAGTTTGGTCTTTGAATAGTCAGACGTGATATTATTAAATTTATGTCGGTTGGATGGGAGCGTAAAGATACGTCAAATTTTAAATGAATAATTGAACCGGTTTACAGGTAGATGAAAATTGAGGGTAAAATTTTAAATAAGTATACAGGACGTGTCTGTTAAAACATTGACATTTAAAATTGATCGCCTTCTCTAACCGTCAGACAATAATCCGAAAATTAAATTTCTCTTAAAATAATAACTACCTTTACAATAACCCCACTTTCCAAAAGTTTATTAAAATTGTACGCGACGTGCATCTACTCTCCAAAACCTATTGGATTTTCTCGAAAATTTAATAAAGGACCCTTAAAATTGTTTAGTAAACTCCGCCAACGACTCCTCGAAGCCGTAAAAAAACTTTCTCAATTTTCGCTTACCTATACATACCCGCGTGCGTATATGTTTTTTAAACCCCTCACTAAAAAAAAGCGCGCGTCCTCGTCGTCATACGGAGGGGCTAATCCCCGCGTTTTACGCCGGAACAAAGAGCCAACTTTTTTAACTCGTGGATTTTCGTACGCTTATACTATCTTTTTCTCCCGGGGCATATTTCAGCGAGCGAGCGAGCGAGCGACGGTCTAATTTTTTCGAATTAGCATAAATCTCGCACGCGCGTATTCCGGTGGGGATGTACGCGAGCGATCGAAAAGTCCGGATTTTCGAGGGATATTCCGGGGTGGCGTCGGTTCTGTGGATGAAAAGTGGGTGACGAAATATTGTCGAATTTTTACGAGATTTCGAAAAAATATTAATGGAACACGTCTATAAATCCGCGCGTTAAAGTCTATGGAATTTCGGAGATTCGCGATAAATGGAAAAAGTTTTGCTTTTTCATCGAGGTTACTTTCATCTATAGAAATCATTTTTTTAAATTACTCTATTGTAGCAAGTGTCAAGCAATATAATTTATAGTCCCATACATTTACCAGTAGATATCTATATATATATACATGAAATAAAATAGAACCGTCATTCTGAACGAAATTTCTCACCTGGTCTCAAAAAATCTTGCGAAATACGCGCTACGAAGGAATTTCACGCACTTCCGTATAGAAGATAGAAAAATTTTTTCGCCGCGTACAAAGACGCGAAGGGGGAGAAAATTCGCGATCGAATCTCCCTTCGGTACGGCAGCGAATTTTCTCTTGAGGAACGAGCTGTACTTCGCTGGATTCGATGCGAACGAAAGTGGAGAGGGAGGAGAGAAACGTATGTGTGTAGTCGCCCGAGTCGCATAAATTGCAGCGACCCCGCCGCGCGTTTTATTTGCCCTGATTTTTCGACGGTGAATCGAAGTTTTCTTGTTCTGCCCACGGGGGTTTCTCTTTTACGTGCGGAAAATCAAACGTCGATATTTTATTCTAAATACGCAGCTCTGAAATTGTAACAATAATTTATTTTTTCATTTTACGAATAGCAAAAAACTAACAGCCTGGCTTTTTACTATTTTATTTTTACAGACAATATATTATGAATTCCGACTTTATTATACATACACATAGACATTCACTGCGCACGATCACGATAACCTATATCCCTAACCGACCTTGTGTTTTACGACCCACTTAAAAATATCATCTCGAACCTAAAAATTCAGCGCGGCGGCATTGGAATAAAAAAGACGCATAAGAACGCCTCGTAAAAAGTTTGCAAGCTCTTCTCGAAAAAACTAGCCTCGTCGTAGGCTCGTTAAAAAGGCTCACTCGCGCGAAGGAGGAGAGAAAAGACGCTGGCGCCGGAATGAGCCGTCACTCGGCTTCCCTACATTTTTTTAACGCGCGCCTCGCGTCCTCGGGATTCCTCGGCGAATTCCGAAGGCGCGAGGAGGCCGCCTCCACCTGGACGGCGATGTTAATTCGAAAAATTCCGCGGCCCGGTCGATGAATTATTTCTCCCCGTGCGAGGGTTATTATTATTATAGGTCGCAGTGGAAGACGTTGTTTCGAACTATCGTCGAGGTATTTTTATCTTGTTAGGTTTCACCATTGTTTAATTTTTATTGATTGTAGCAATGAAATTTAGATTTAGTAATAAGAAAAAGGAAATAAGACGATTGGTACTTTCAACTTGTCTACTTAGTCGATCAAAGATTCATTACAACAAGATACGACTCAACGTTATATATAAGTATCTGAAAAATATATTCAAATTAGTATAATATATATCTGGACGTCAACGGGGTGTCAATAGCATTACGTTCCGAATATAACAAATTGTACATGAAACGTACAATTATACTCTACTCACTGAATATCAACTTCAAAAAGGGGGTGGAAAATGGTACTCGAATTACTACCAAAAGGGTGTATACATTTGCTTGTATATGCTCGTGAGTACGTTGTTTCTGTAGTGTTTCAACGATGCGTGAACGTATATATGTGTTTTATATGTGCGTGAGTGTGGAATGAAAAAAAAAACACCGAAAAAAAAGACGTTAAAAATTTTTTTCGAGGCGGTTGAAAGGGAAGTGCACGTGGGCGTGAAACGAGAAAAAAATGGAGCAAAACCCAGCAGCAGTAGCAGCAGTCTGTCAAAGAGCCGGCCAAAAAATCCCGCCATTTTCAGAAAATAGTAAACACACAGCCGATCGACACGTGCATTTCCCTTTTAACCGGAACCTATCCCTTTTTTTCTGTATAAATAATAAAAAAAAAACATGGATTTTGGATATTCCTTCTTTTTTATTCGAGCGTTAACATCAAAAACTATTTGTGTATAATATTACACGCGCAGAGAACTCGGTGACAAGGATGTAGGAGCGTAAAACTAAACAGGAACGTGAACGTAAAGTATAGGATGAACGCAAGAGAGAATTAGGAGCTTTGAGAGATTCGCTAGAGACACATTGTATATTCATCCAGAGCAACAATTGGCAGAGCCCCGTCGAGAATTCATCGGGAGTCGTCGAGTCGCGCGATAAATTGTCGACGGGGGGTCGGCCGCGGGCGAGATTTGTTGGTGACTATATAGTGTGTCGGTGTGACACAGTGGCGTATATATATCGGGTATCATATATGATGTAAAACACATGTAAGAAAAGGCGGTGCAAAGAGACGGCGGGACACGGCGTTATTGTGCTCTCCTAGACACCAAAGTATATCTAGTAAGATAGTAGTAGTAGTAGTAGTATATGTATAGTGGTCAACACTGTCTTTGCACTGTATTATGTCATTCACATTGTTGTTCGCTTGCTACGTAGGATTGTTGTTTTTTTTGTACTTTTATTTTTTTTTGTCAAAGACTTTCCTCCTTGCTCGGCATTGGCAATAAATACACTGAGTGCACGTGTGGGATAGACCTGAAATGAAGTCATTAGTATTTCCTTCGAAGTGATTGTGAGATTCGTACGTGAACTGCAAAATTATGTACACAAAATATTGTAATAAAGTTTATTTAAAGACGTATCTCTCAATCAGAGCGAAGAATGTTCTTACGCAGTATAACAATTGGTGCACGACAATATAACATTCACACTATATAAATAGCCGTCGAATGGAAATGAAGTATGCGACAGTAAAAATAAGAGAGAAAGAGATAGAGAGACGGAGAGAAATAATCAGGAAAAAGAAAATTCGGAAAGAGATAACCATGTGATAGGTGAGAGACAGAGACACAAAGACACAGACATATAGAGAGATAGAGATAGATAGAATTATAGATAGAAAAAGTAAAAAACGTAAGCCTATATATATATATAATGATGCACACTTGCTGAAACGTTCATCATTTCGATAATATACTCGTCGCAGCTTCCCAAGACTCAAACAGGGTGCAGACAGTAGGCTGAGACGTGCCGGAGACGTGATTTATATATATTTTGCTTTTCTTGCACTTGACAGAGAGACAGAGTTACATATTTGCTGTTGTTTTTCTTTTGGACAAAGAGTATACAATATATAATAATAATTAGAAAAAAAAAATTATTTATATATGTACACGTGATCGTCCAATAAGGTACCACATCCGCCGCTAAAGAGAGGCAGAGATATAGACGTGAACAATCCACAATGTTGTCAATGTTCTGCGGATCCAAAGGTACAATATATATTTTTTTAGGCTGTTTTGTGTGCTATATATATATAGATAGATAGATAGAGAGAGAGAGAGAGAGAGAAAGACAGACATATGGTATATACCGCGCTGAAGGTGCAATTGCAGGAAATTGGTGCGCGAGACAGAGAAATGACACACACACTTAGAGAGATAGAGGTATAGAGAGATAGATAGAGAGACGGTGGCTTATTATATGACAGGCAAACTGTGTCTGAATATATTTTGATGATGAGGAGGATTTTTGATTTTATATAACTACTATATAATATAATATGGCGATCTGTAATTCAAATGTGATTAGATCGAAGGTCGAGAAGGAATTTGTTTTTCTTTCTTTTCTTTTTTTTTTGCCGATTCGTGAGAAACATAATATACCTTTTTTGTTTCTGTGAGGTATACATATATATACATAGCGAGAGAACATTTCCATTTGACGTCGATGTAATTGTGAGAGGGAAAAAATATATATATATATTGTGAGCTGCGTGTGAGGTATAACCAAATGAATATATAGATACGTCGGTGATTGTCTGGTCTGACAGCTCGTACGGTTAGTTTTAAAAACAAACCTCTGCGACAAATTTTATAGCGACGAATACTCAATTACATCTATCCTGTTTTTTATTTTCGTTTAGAAACTCTTTGCTATTTTTTCCCTTCATTCTTCTTTTTTTTGCGTAAATTAACTTTTTAATTAAACCTATTTTTGCGTTTCATTATGATTCTTTTAACAGACTCCCCCAAAGGAAGTACACTTTAAGAGCACAATATCCCCCGGTGAAAAAAAAAGTAATAGTCGAAAGCGAATAATTAAAGCCCCGGCGAGTATAATCCGAATAGTCCTTAACCTCCCCTTCCACTCATCTTCGGCGGCGCGTGTATAGAGCGCGCAGGCGCAGTTATACGACACCCGTAAAAGACTCTCGCGGGCGCTTAATTCTCTCATCGCTCGAGACATAACCTCTGTGCGCGCGCTTTTATATTTCCCCGAGCCACTCTCTCACTGCGAAAAATTCTCGTCATCGAAACGGGCTTAATTTCGCCGGAACCTAACCTCTCTTATTAACGGTAGAGGTTAAGTATCGGCGCAAAGGAGTTATCTTCGACTCCGTTGCGGGGGAGAGGTTTTACGGCCCGAAGGAATATTATTAGAGTGGGTAATAAAGACGCGTAGCGAGGGAGAGACTTAAATTAATTAGGCATTATGCGGCCGTGTGTACCGGCAGTTTTCTTTATAACGCTCGCGCGCTCGTCAGAGCCGGTTTAATTTACTTTTGGAATTCGCCCGGCGCCTCGTGGATGCGTAAAGTGGAAATGAAAGGCGTCGAATTGGTCGTTTGGGAGGAGCTTTCGCTCGGAATATTGTTTCGTTTCGAGCAACCGGTGTGATTAGTATTTAGGTTTCCGTTGATGTTTATAGGTTTGTTATGTAAGTGATAAAATTATTCGTCAAATTATACAAGGCAGTTAAGTTTATATTTTAAATACCTAGGATCTCGATTTAAAGCTTATTATTTTAGTATATACTTGAACTTTTACTTCTGTAGAAAGTTTAAAAGTAATATTTATATTCGAGCGTTTAACGTAAAAACCTGAGAATTTTAGGTACGAAAAGTTTAAATTTTTCGTTTCAAGCTTTTTGAATTTAATAATAAAGGTTAACGAGCATAAGTAATACAAGTATACAAGTATTTAATTCTACAAAAAAGACGACTACTTTTGAAACTAGGTTTCTAGGTCGAAAAATCTCGAAAAATTCAACTCACCTCCGCGTTTCTTGCATTCCTTCCCTCTCACCGAAATCCCGTGACTCCATCCCGCATCGATCCGAGCGCACTTCTGACCCACATTTTCCCGCACTCTCTCAATCCCTTTTTCCAGCTCTTTCTCAAGAAACGTCCGAGTGAAAGAGCAGCGACGGCGACGGCAGCTGGCATAAATTATGAATTCCGCGCGCGCCGGTGCATTAGCGCAGGCCATTAGTATTCTCTCGCTCGTGACGCGCGGGGAAAGGGTTGCGCCGATATTACACGCCGAGACGTGAGGCGCGCGCTTAAGCGGGCCTTGTTTTGACGCCATGCGGCCGTAATCGTCATTGACGAACGTGCGCCGCCAGGCTAATGCATCGCGAGGGAGAGGTGACACACGGCACGCGCGATGGCAAGTGCTCGAGATTCGTATTAGCCTGGTTTTTCGTACTTATCGTGCCTTTTTGTTTTAGGTGAGGAGTTGTGAGAGATTTTTACCGTCTCTTCGAAGTAGATGGAAGAAAATGAGGTTAGAGAGGTACTTTTGTAATGGTTCTTGGTAGCATTGGGTATTAACATAAATGACTGAGAAGTTGTGCTTTTTAAATAGTTACTGATAGCTTTTTAAGAAGTTTCTTTTTTAAATAAGAATATCTTAAATACAACAATAATTTGAGTAAAAAAACTACCAGCCAATTAGAGATCAATCAACAATTTTTCTATATCATCACCCACTAAAAACCTTTTTCCGAGGTAACCTAAATCCACAAAAATCCACGACAACTTCCACACCGCAGCGCAAATCCTCCAACTCGGTTCCTAAAAATCATCTCGTCCGGATTCCACGCGCAAAGACAATCCCATAACTAATCTCGCGTGACCGCACGGCGACAAAAGAATCGCTTTGGGCCTCGCCGCATCACGGAATTCGGCCCGCGGCATCTCCGTCCTCGTCAAATTTACCCTGCGGTCGAGGCACGCTGCGGCGTTTAGTCAAAGGATGGAATGAACTTTCGGCCCACAAAGAGGCGCTTTTTTTGGAATTTCACGCGTACCGTTGATCTGTATTTTTTTTCCAGGCACGAAATTGAGTTGTTTTGATTTTTGGAAAAATGGAAGGTTTGAGGTTTTCCCGTGTTTTTTTTTTCTTTTATGGGGGTTGCCGGATTGATGGATAGATGAAAAATAAACGCGACACCTACACGCGTAAGGCGATTCCTGTATTTTTTCGTTACTGTTTTTATATATATGTTTTAAAATTTAATATTTAGATTTTTAGATAATGTGTTCATAAAGTAATCGCGTAAACTAATGTAAATATTTGGGAAAAAATACATTCCGCGAATTTCCATAATACTTATGAGCGACTGATTCATCAAATGCAAATTGAGCCAACTCTCCAATGATTAACAAACTTTTCGAACCCTAAATACATGTAATTAAAAACTTCGTTCATACCGTATACATCCAAACACCATCGAATTATTTACAAAGTCAGCGTCGCCTCCTCTTAATTGCCGCGAAATTAAACAATTTTTCCGAGCATTCTTCTCGACTCTCGGGCGAAAACTCGAGCGCTTAGCATAAATGCAAATAATCGGTATTTTTAGCAAAGAGAGGGGGAGAGAGAAAAGTTAATATAAAAGGCGCCGTTGGGCTGTTTAATCAGGCGAAAGAATGTCTTGTTGTTGCGTGAAGTTTCGCCGGCCCCCCTGCCAACGGAACGGAAGTTTGCATAATTGATTTCGTTCGCCGAATGAAATCCGCTTCTTTAAGATGGTATAACGAGCCTGATGTCGATGGTCTGACCTCATCCGGCGGAATTTTGCATCGGACAGGCCGGTGTCTTTAGTCGGAGATTTCGCAGTATCGATTTGTACGTAATGTATATACATCTCATTTGTTGAATTATTACGAAGGGATTTGGTTCTCGAATAAAATTTGCTTTCGCGAAACGTAATTTTAACTTTCGTTCAAAGTACCTGAAGGAATATTTAATTACTAGGTTGAAGATTTATCCTATAATATAGTTAAAAGAAAATCGTTTCAAATTAGTTTTTCTATTTCTACCTAAATAAGTATGATGTAATCGAGTATTCCATTTTATTAATAACGCCTTTAAAATCACTGTATGGTACAAGTAGCCCAACCATGCATTCTGTCAGACCAGACCCACAACCCAGTAGTATCTCCCTTACATCCAAGCCCATTTTCCTGGCAGCAGAAGCAGCAGCAGCAGCACCACCACCACCACCACCACCACTATTACAACGAGACGAAGGGGGAGCAAGCTAAGAAGAAGAAGAAGTCGAGAGGCGAGTGCTTTTTTCCTCCTCTCGACTCGTCCCCCTCTTCATCACCCCCTCCGCAACCACACGGCGTCTCCTCGGTCGGCTGCTCCTCTCCTGTCCTTTTAAGATAATTCAAAGAAGAGGGGGGGGGGGAGAGAGAAGAGAGAGAAAGAGAGGAGGGATAGGGGAGGGGAGGGGAACGTGCCACTGACCTGAATGAACTCCTGGACGGTGGTGTCGACGACCATTAGGGGGTTCTGGATGAGGTGCACCACGCCGTTCTTTACCGGGATGTTAGCCTTGACGATCTCGGAGAGCACCGAAGCTGTTGGATGCGACTTGTCGCCTACAAGCGTGTCCGATTTGACGTAGTCTGCGAGAACAGAAAGATGAAATTTTTTATTTTTATATAGCACCTAGTGTGCCAATTTAATAAAAGCACGAATTTCTCTCGCCAATGTTTACTTATCTAAGTAATTGGACGAGTAATAACTTGACGAACGCTTGCGGCGATGAAAAACACCTTGATGAAAATCTTTTTGTACACGTTTTACAAGTATGTATGTACGCGCGCGAGGCATGAATATTAATATGTTTATTTTTGACTCCCCCTCCTCGTATGCATATTCAGGTAATTAAATAATAAAACGTTCACAGTTTCTCATTGTAAATCCACGCGGTTTTACACGAATTGCGGTTTTGACTACCTATAAAACAGGTCCCCCACTAACTGGGCTCGTGCTGAAATAAAATTTTTTTATAGGCGGGCAGTAAAAAAAAAAACGCGCGCCATGCATTTGCTGATATAAATATGTGTGTGTGGGTACCTATATGTGACCCCATCGTAGCCGTCCACGTCCCTATGCTGATTTAAATATACAACGTTTGCAATTGCATTACTAGTTTAAAGTCCGAAATAGCCCCGCCGCGGCCTTTTTAATACTTTTATACGGGTAATACAATTCTGCGGGATTTAATTGTAATAAAAAAAAGAGAACAGCGTATGGTATATTCAAATTGTCTGTAACGGTACCGCGTAGAGTCACAAAGTACGAAATGGATACTTCTCCTCTATGTAAATAGAGTAGCGCAGTAGAAGCGTATGGTGGAAAAATTAATATTTCTGCAGGCTCTAAACTCATGTATGTAAAACAGGAATGCCCGCCAAAAAGTTGGCGGTTTGATGCGCCTTTAAAAAAATAAAAGTATACTCACACTTGTCATTGCCCTTCTCGGACCTCTCAGTGGAGAAGCTGATGGTGACCTTGAGGTTATCGCCGAATGCTAGGGTCTCGTAGGGTTTGTTGCTCGGCGTCGGCGCTGTGAACAACACGTGGTTGGGTATCACGTGGCCGTCGATCACCTGGTAATCGATCTTGTCCGCCCGCGGTGTCGGCTGGAATGCAAAAAACTCGGATATCTCTTTTGTACCTTCAACGCCGAGGCGCTGGGGAGACATGCTGATGGATGGTGACGAGATGTTCAGAGGGCAGAGGAACTTTTTACGGCTGACAGGGGGGCGGAAATGAAGATGTTTGGGTAGGGTGGCCGTGGAATGTATTCAAACTTTTTAAGGGGGTAGTTTTTTGATAGGGTAATCAGTGTATAACGTAAAAATCGTCGTAAATCACTTATAATTCATTTTTACACCTACGACGGTTCATATTTTCCCGGCACCTCCAGTCCCACTTTTACTACACCCCACATTTACAAAGCATTCCTTTAACGTATACACCCGTCAACGGCAATCGATAATCCACTAGCGAAACAAAAACAATCCAGCCGTCAAAACACGCCGAAACAATCCTCCTTCCACACACCGTAAAAACGGCGCGCAGACATTACAAAGCACTATCCCTCGTCCTCCCTGCCTCCTTTTTCGCTAAAAAGTCTCGGGCGCGCGTTTTACGAGAGACTCTAAAGCCGCTAAAAGCGCGAGCGCCGAGTAAAGAGCGTGTGTACACAAGGAGAAGTGGAAGGTAGGGGAGGGAGAGAGATCGATGAACCCGACGCGACGTAATAAAGCGCGCGATTTCGCTTTGCCTTCCGACGACGACGACGACAATGACGCATATGTTATCGCAGCGCGCGCGGGGCGCTCGGTCAAGGTTGGGCTGCTGCTGGGAAGCGTTGGTTTTGATAAAAGGATAATTTTTTACGTATATATTATTTTGGTAAGTGATTAGAATGATGGTGTGTAGTAATATATATAATGTTACGTAATCGATATTACATATCTATTTAAAGTAGCTCTTTTCGCCTGAAAATGATATGAAGAAAGATTGTCTGTTACGATTTCAATTATAATCGATAGGTACACATTTTATTGCAAATGACGTCCGACCTAATTACATTTATAAAGGATCATACATACAATTTATTGTCACTGTATATTTATAAATGACATAATTAACCCTAATTATTGTTATTTTCATCAAGCAACGAATTATTCCAATGTGACTATTTTTAATACAGCAACCCCCTTTCATCGTTCAAATTCCCCAGCACTTTTTCAAAACTCAGGTCGTCTGCCTCGCTGAGAACTTTGACAATTTACAACAAACGATGCGCCATCCATCACAAAAAAACAATCCCTACCCTCGCTCAAAATCCCCCTGCGCTTTCGCGCGAAAAGTCAGAAAAGCGTCGTCGTCGTCGTCGCCGGGGAAAAGACGAGTGGATGCGCGGACAATGGCGGCACGGGGCTTTGACGTTGCAGGGATTCCTCGCCGACGGTACCGGAATGCCGACGGCGTAAAGAAGAAGAAGAAGAAGAAGGAGAAGAAGCGCTACGCGAAAGAGGAGAGGCGTCGTGGAGCGTTAAAATTATTCGAAAATTGAATTTTTTCGTGCGTGACGAAACAGTGACACAGAGGGAAAAGGGCCGGAGTGTTTTAGCTTGTTTCGTTTGTGTTTTTTCGTTTTAAATGGTAGTAGCTGCGATCGAGTGCCAATTATCACTAATTATCGTAACGGTTCACGTATGCTAATACAACATTTTTAGCATAATTAACAATTCAATGGAGAGTCGCTCGGAAAACGTCGCGTGTTTTCGCCGATTCTCCCCGTGCGTTATTTTTAATTCAGTTTGTATTTGCAATGTTGTGAATGCGTTGTACCGCCGCGTTTCGTAAAAGCTTTCAATTTGGCCTGAAAGTGTCGGGTTTGTAAATTATTCTGATAAAATGCTAAACCATTTTCAAAATGGAAATAACTTTGTTAACGCGGGTGCGGCCGCCGAAATTCCCGTAATGGAGCGGAAAATTAATTTTTGTACGAATCGATAGAGAGAGACAGAGACAGAGAGTATTTTCTAAAAGTGCAAATGCGCAATGGGAGCAACATGATATACCGAAATTGCAAATCGTCGGGAGGTGAAAGGTAACAGTAATGGATGATAAAATGAATTATTTCAATAAATAGAGAATTTGCTGTTCTTTATACTTTCACAAAAATAAATAATAATAATTCAATGTACATTAACAATCACGCGCTATAAGTAAAAATGTCCGTTATCGAAAGCAAGGTATCATCATCCATTCCTCCTAGCTTTTTCGCCGCCCACCGATTTATGAAACTTTCGCGAGTCCCGTCCACCGCGTAAAAGTGCTTTCTGATACGTTTATCGGAGACTTTGAAAGCTTTCTTCCTCCCGCGTGCGCGACTCTCGGCCAAATCAGCGGTGGTTTTAAAAATGTGACGTTGATCTTGCTAAATTTAAAAATAGCAATTGATTTATTTAAAAAAATAACAATGGGGTTATTTCGGTAGATAGAATATATACCAATGCGGGCGTAGGTTTAAAAATAATATATTTTATATTCCTTTGGGTTCTAATGGACTCGATATATAAAAACGAAACGACTTAATCGAAATTCGATAACTGCCTTTTTACCCCCCCAAGTATACGCTCTGAAAATAGTTAGTCGAGCGCAGATATATATTTATTTTAAAGCTCGACGGTTGCTCGAAATCGATATAAATACAATTATTTTTATAGACCCGCAGTGCTTATGCAGATACTGCACACGTATTAAAAACCAAGAAAAAATTCAATATCCCTCAACTTGAGGACAAAAACGCTACGTCAGGATACTCGACAGCTCGAGCCTCCGAAAAATTGGCCGCCGCACGTGTCGAATTGAAGACCGCCGCCGGCAGCGGTGACCTGGCAAACATGGCCCGAGGGGGCGGCTTTCTTGGCCCAGGAATTTTTCAGACGTCCCTGTCAGCGGAACTTGGATTTTTTGTTTTTAAAGGAAAGTAGTGGAGTGTCTGATAGTTTTGTGCGAGGAATATTTGGGGTTTTGTATATACGCACCTTGAAGCCCTCGTCGACGGGGATGAAGAAGGTGTACTTGCCCTCCGCACTGAAGACATTCGCCTTTCCAGCTACCTTCACTCGATGATGGAAAGTACTGAAAACGAAAATAGTTCTATATTTAATATTTATCATTACTTTTATTTTCCTGAACCATTTTTGCCATCAAATCAACTTTTCTGTCGTAATTTTTTAGCCCTTTTAACGGCTAAGTAAGTATTACTTAATCTTAACGCTAACCCTACCAATCCCACCTCACGAACTCCGCGTACCCCTTCGACTCCCAGCATAAAAAAGCCAACACCACTGCTACTCCGCACGCCCGGCAAAACAAAAACACACAAGGCACATCGGTCGCACCTGCGCGACAAACTCTTCTTCGTTCGCCCTTTGTATGCACGACTCCACCTTCCCTCGAAATTCTCTCGAGCCTTTCGCTCGCTCCAAATTAAAGATTCGGAATGCAGCGGCGCGCGTATTTACGTCCTCGGCTACGCGACGGGAATGCAGCTTCTTTCCGTTTGTTTCGGGTTACTGCCGTCGCCTGGGAATGCGCGAAAATTGAATGCCCCCGAGATGTCAGCCGGGAAGAAGGCTCGTTTGAACCGGTGCCGAATTTTCCCGCTAGTTGGACGGGGAGAATTTTTCGATGGAAATTTTCAGAGGGGGAGTGGTGTATGCGCACGTATGGCAGGTATGTGGGTCTGAATTTATCGTTTACGGTGGAAACGTTTTATAACTTTTTCTATGGGGTCTGTCGTTAATGCGTTCTAATGTATTTCATACATTGACATATTATCTCTTTTGAAGTTATACTTGTAAACAATTGTATAGGCATAGTTATATACTTTATGATTTAAAGGGGAAGAGTATTTCAAATGTCATACACTTTGCGCAAGGGCCATTATGATACTATGTATGCAAAATTATTTACAAGCACGAAAAAGAAGAGATTCCACGCTTCTAGTGCCATGAATAGTGTATTCAATTTATGAAGAATTATTAACATGACTAGGTTACTGAATTTTGATGATGAATAGTAAACGATTCAACAAGAATAATTGCTTTTTCGCTACCGTTTTTCCATATGTCAGTATAACAAAGTTATTGCTTGTCAAAGTTGATTTCACTATCATAAAGATTTCACATGATACGTATGGTACGTTACGATCGTGACATCATTCGAATTTCAGAAAGGTTATATGTCCTTTGATTCTCTTCATATTGACACATTTCAGAAAAATATTGAAGAAAAGAAACTTCAAAAATACTAAAAATAAAAATTTGTTATTCCAAAAAATACCCAATACATGTCAAAGTACATTCTTATTTACTCTACCCCAGCTGAAGCATTTTCACTGACACGCGATCAAATCCCACACTAATTTAATAACCGCACACTTTCCCATGGTAATAAGTGGACGGTAACAAATTTATCAAATTCGAAAGTTCCGGCTCTCTCGATGCATTAACTTTTTCAATTTTCCCTCTCTGCCAGGACGCGCAACTTTGTTTTCAAGGTAAATGTCATACTAACCGAACACGATGATTTCCCAATTTCAAGTTTTCGCTCTGGTTGAGGAATTGGAAGGCATCTGGATTATAAATGAGTTCCGAACTCCGGAGTGGCTGGACGGGCTCGAGAACTTCGGAAATCTTGTGCAACACCTGTAACAAATAACACAAGAATATACAATTGTAGGATAAAATTTGTTATTCAAGTTCGCAGACGCTAAAAAATAAATTATTATGCTCTTAATTAAAAAAGAAAAAAACGACGTTTGTCCGCGAGAGACAATATTTTTCCGCGTATAAAAATCGATCGGTTCGCTACTGTCACGGTTTCCCCGTACACGAGGAAATATCCGCAGCTGCATTCCACGTCAATATGAGGCGAAGTAACATCGACGCGAAAAGACAATAGTAAGTGCACCTGCCTGTAATGAAAATAAAAGGAAGGAGAGGGGGGAACACAAAAGTCTGGCTTTGTATCGACAAAACGCGCGCGCGGCGCAAAAAATCTATTTGGGATCCCCCGTGAAATTGCAAGCGACAGTTCGAAGACAATTTCATGGAGTCACCGCCTCGAGTACAACTACGACACTGCGTCCCGTTACATTTTATGAAGATCGCTCAGAGGCGTACGAGTTTTGGCAGCTGGAATTTTACCACGCAGACAGCGTCGAAACAGTTGAAATATTAAAATCAATCATTTCATGCTGCACAAATAATTTCCTGCTACATACGAACGACATGATTGATCCTCCATTAATTTATTCCCATATATATATAAAAATTTTAACCCCATTTTCATTAAGCTTCGACGCTGCACATTGCTCCCCTCCGACATATTACCATATAATAATTAAAGCGCAGCGAGAGTTGTATAGCAAGCCATTAAATCGCATGTCATCCGGTGAAAAAGGCAGGCAACTGCTACACACATACAGATCCATTGTTGAAAAACGTCATCATGTGTGTTATACGCCGCGCGCAATTCACCGCTGGAATCAGCGAGAGAAATAATTTATCATTTAGCATTGTGTAGCAATTTCCGCCGGGAGGGTGAAAGGGGGAGAAAATGGCCGAGAGGGCAAAGAAGCGACGACGAGTCGTCCCATTTATCCGCGACGTCGACGAAGGGGTGGAGAGAGAGAGAGTAAAAGCGAACAAAGCGGAGAGAGAGAGGGATGACTGTACTTTTGATGTCCCAATGTAAAGGGATGTATCGTCACTAGTGAAGGGAGGAAATTCGCTTCGATTATTTACGTTCAGGCGTGACGAGAGTTTAATGAAATTTTATCTTTATATTCTTTACATTTATATAATCCATTTTTTCGTACAAATAATGTAACAGCTATTAGCATTGACATCTGTCTTATTCTTATCTATACGATAACAACTTATCGCTTATCTCGCAAAGACCCTACTTGCCTCCGTATAAAATTTAAGAAACCCATACAAGACACGATCCATCTCTGCCCTAACGGCGATTCGAGTCCTTATCAATTTCACTTCTATCGCGCGGGTGCAAAAAGCCGAGGCGTGTCGTCGATCGCGAGAGTAAAAGCCGGCGGACGATTCATCAAACGGTGGGAAAAGGTCGAGGCTGACTGAAAGGCCGTCCCTTATACTGAAAGTGCGGAGGCTTCTTCTTTTTGTTTAGGGGTTACGGTAGATGTAACGTGAATGAGCGGGATTTATTGCTCGGTGTGAGAAGCGATTGGTGAGGGTTGATTTTCGAATTACTTGATGATATAATTGGTAATTAGTGAGGGGCTAATTGGTGAAGGTACTTTAAATTGGCTGATTGGAGTGTAATATAGAATGAGATATCAAAGTTTCTAACTAAATTGTCTTGGAATATCTTATGAATTATGGTAAACGATTAATAACAGGTAACAAAAATTTTATACAAATTATATAAAAATTTCATAAAGAAATGGTTCTATATAAATAATATACAAACTTTATAGAAACCATATAGAATTCGCAAGAGGAAGGTAATTTTTTTTAAGTTTTTTTTTTATATATAATTTTTTCCAAGGTAAAAATTTTTTTTTTATAAATTATATATAAAAAACAACTTAAAAAAAATTACCTTAATTAAAAAAAAAATACCTTCCTCGTACTCAAGTGAACTACTATTAAAAAACGATTGTAATTAACGGTCCGACTAAACTCCCGCCACATCTACTTGCCGCTTCGTTTCCTCATCACCCCTAGACATCGTCACCTCGAATGATCGAATCCTCGGTACCACAGCTCACCTAAAAATCCCCTCACCGCAGTAGAACCATCTGCTGCTACTGCACGCGCGCTCGCAAATAAATCAAGAAAATGAAAAAAGCTCAAGCGAGCGCGCGAAAGGAAGAGAAAGCGCTTTCGAGAGAAAGATTACGAGTCGTCGGAATTCCAAAGCCATAAAGGTAAGAAGAAAAATACCGAAATAAAACAGTCGAAAAGACAGTCGTCGTCGGGCTCTCTCACGTGCCGCGAGCGGCAAAAACTGTCCTTCGTACGCGCGAGAGACAACAACGAAATGGCAAAGCAAAGAGGGAAAAGGGTGGATAGAAGGAGAGAGAGGAAGAGAAAGAGAGAGTTTGTTTGTCCGGGACGATAAGGCCGCCAAACCTCGGGCTTCCATTTGTCTTACTCCCGGGGAGAAAAATAGCGGGGTGAGAGAGAGCTGCGCGCGCGCGCGTAGAGCGCTAATGTTTGTCGCCGCTGATAAGTCTCCGCGCAATTATAAAGATGCGCTCGCAAGCGAGAACGGTAAGAACTCGCTCTGAGAGATAAATAATTTTGAGGCGGGTGAGAGGGGAGAAGATAAAAGGTTGCCGGTGTAGCGTTTGTCAACGTTAAGCGACGCTGTGTGTGTTTGTGTTTTCTCCAGAGGGGCGGGGGAGTATTTAACAAACTGATAAAAGTGTAAATATAGGGAAAAGTTGGACACGTGGAAGCGTTCGAGCGATTCGAATGTTTGTGATTTAGTGCTGTTATAGGGGAGTTGTTTGTAAGAGTCGGAGCTGCTCTTTTGATGCGCCGGTGTACTTAGCAGATGCTCGCGAGCTTGGAGATTTATGGAATCGTATTTTTTTTTTTTTGGGCTTTTAGGTGGAAGAATGTTGGGGGGTGGTTTAATTTAAGCGTGTTGGAGATGAGTCTGGTGTTTTCTTTATTCCGCGTATTTTGTAATTGTTTATGATAATTTGATGTGATTAGTGAATCATATTATATTACAGTTTCTTATCGCTGGATAGTGTAAGTAACTCTTTATAATGGTTACAATGGAACGCTATTTCTGGATTCTTTGAACTACTCTGACTACATTTACGCAAGACTAATTTTTTAACATTATGAGCAATTAACTGAAGCGCCTTTTCAGACTAAAAAATTAAAACATTCAAGTGCACGAAGTCGCGTCAGTTAGTTTTTCAAAGTTTTCTCTTCGAATAATTAACCGATTTAACTGAAATTTCGTAAGAATATTTAAAATTAAACAAATCTTGAAATTAAAATTATTATATTTTAATTTTCATATTTTATGGGTCATGTTTCCTGCATAAGTTTTTCAAGGCTTTCTGATTATTTCAAAGTCCCAAAAGATAAGAATTTTTTTAATTATACGATACAAACGTGCGTTACAGTACATACAGAGTGCCTCTCCCTTTATAATTGACTTCTTCGACTTCTCTTACCCATTCAAACCTCTTTCACTCTCAAAAACCAACCGGCAAAACCGAACTTTCTCACCCGTGTTTTCTCAAACCGAAGGAGCGATTAAAAAAAACGGTATAGAGAGAGAGAGAGAGAGAGAGAGAGAGAGAGAAGCTTTCCTCCCTTACGCTCGACGCTCTTAAGGCAAATTTATCGCGATCCTAATTTAAACGGGGGAGTAGGGCGCGCGCGCAACTACCAGGAGGCGCCGTCTGAAAAATATGGCCGGGCGTAACTTCTTCGTTTTATACACACACTGCGCGCACGCGGAGTATACACACGCGCGCATCTGCTCGAACGCTTCGGCGGCTCTTGGTTATAAAGCTATGAAACGCTTGGCATAATTCTTATGCGCTTTAATTAAAATATGGTGGATCTGTAATAAAAGCAGCACGCGGTAGTCTTGGGATGCGAAGAGTCAGAGGGTTTATGAAATTTGGTGGTTACTGACGCCTCGTTTTTTGTTGATTGAAGGGTTTGGTTGGAACGGTGGTAAGCGTTGTAATCAGGTTTTGTCTGAATATGTCTAGACAATTGTGTATGGAAAAATACTGGGTTAAAGTCTAATTAAAGTTAAATTAGCAAGCAGATCATAGAGGTTTTCGGGCTGATGCCTGGCATTCCTTACATCCTATACCTCACGTGGTACATGGATAAGAGCAATCGGAATTTCGAGAATAGAACATATAAATTTTAAAATACACTGTATCTTCCTATTTCTTCTGAATCCACATTAACCATCCACAGCCCCTTACAAATTCTCCTTTCATAACCCATCATTTCAATCCAAAGGAATTAGCATCCCGCTTGCCCGACATATATACCCCGAGCGCATCACAAAAGATACCACAAGCCTCTCTCTCGAATAATAAACCTCTCTTTCTCTCTCCGGCGTTCTTGCCACGTAAACAAGCTCGCGTAATTGAGAAACTGCTGCGGGACAGACGTGCCGCTGTGCTTGCGCGGCCCTCGATCGAGTGCAGCAGCACAGTGCGCTGACCCGCAATCTGCATTCGGGCCAAAGTTCCGTTATTGGTTTACGGCTGACTTCGCGCGCTACGACTACTACCACCAGCACTGCCTTCGGGTCGTGCGGGGTCTTTTATTAAATTTGCCTGCGCGAAAGCTCGGGGGAGGAGTGTGTGGCGTGGAGCGGTGGGAGTCAATGAGGACTGAGGCGGAGTAGAGAGGGTGGCGATCGACGTGGACGAAAGGGGTGCGACGCGCGCGTTTTGCTTTCAATGCGGGGAGCGTTTTGAGTCTTTGGGAAGTGGTCGTATGTGTGGGACGTAAATAGTTGAGCAAGTGTCGGAGGAGATATATATCTGGGATGATGAGCTTTTGTTTTGGTCTGTGCATAGTTGAAAAATAATTGAAAAATACTTGAATATTGTTACTGTTAACATATTTATCTATTTGAAATGCATCTGTTTGTTTATGTTTAAGGATAACAATATGTGATATTATAATAGTTACAATATCTATATTTACCAATAGGCATATTGAGATTTGAAAGCAGCTGATGGTAGAAATTCTTGTAAAGCGTAGTCTTTGAATCTATAATGGCCAATTTTCTACCAGCTGATGATGTTGTTTTATAACAAAAAGGTTTGAAATAAAAACTTCATTTAGTTTTTTACTCCAATGTCTCGGACATTTTTATTGTTTATGTTCTTCATCAGGATAAACAATAAAAATATAATAAGCATATTGCAACTATTACAATATCAATGTTCTCAGGTAACATATTGAAATTTTTTATGAGAACATGGTAACTGAACTGTTGTTAACATGGCATTGTAACTGTTACAATGCGTATATTTTGCCATATTTAAACATACGCATGTTAACAGTAAACAAATCCTTTTCTCAGTGCACTTTTAGGAAATATTTTTCATAAATATTTCAGTTCACATTTCAAGAAACGTTCATATACGTTACATACAAAAAAAATTTTTAATTTTATTCCAATATTCACGAAATATATCGAGAGTTACTAATTCAGGAACGATTGGTACGTCTACCCCCACACTCCAAGATCCAAAGAGAGCGTTAACGTACTCCAAGATCCATATCTCACTTTCTACCAACTCTCGGCCTAATCTCTAATCCCTCGCAGACAACCGCGGCACTCTCATACTCTCTCCTCCGTATAAAAACTGTCCTAAAACGCTTAATCGACTCTCGGCGCAATCTCACCGTCTCGCTAACGACTACTACTCGACTCTCAAAGGGTAACCACACCCAAGATCGCAGCGCTCGCGCGCGAAAAGAAAATAAAGGCGATTAGATTTTCTCGCGCGGCCTTTTACTTAATTGCGCCGGTGCGGCCGTACCGTTAACTTTAATCGGCGCGCGCGAGAGAGAGCGCCTTTCTTCGGGGATTGCTCCAGCTCCTATGTGGATTTGTATAATTTCGGCGTTTGCGCCGTTATTGCGAGGCCGGGAGTGTTTTTCCGGAGAGGCTTTCTTGGGAAGATGATTCAGGGGGATGGTTAGGGTTATTGGAGCGGGGGCGGTTTCGTGTTGGCATGTAGATTGCTGTTGCGTATGGAGGATTTTCTTTTTTTTGCTTTTGTTTTCAATTATCGTAACCAGCCAGTGAGTTAGTTTGTATTGTTGGAGAAGGGAATGGGTCGTAGGGAAAAGCAGTGATTTTTAATTTGAGTACGGTTATGGTGAGTTTGCGTTACTTGCAGTATACAGAGGTAATGGGGGTTACTAGAGTTACTGTAAGTTGGTTTTTTGCAATTTCTATTATTGCTCGATATGAAGAACGGCGATTTTTATCGTATTCGATATTTTACTCTAGATAACAATATCGCTTTAAATTTTAGAATTTTTTAGTAACATTGCGTCTACGGACCTATTATCTTTATCGAATAAATGTATGTTACATATAGTAAAATTCACATTACCATAAACCAACACAAACTTTCCAACTCGAATGAAAATATGCCGCGTGCCTTAATCATCGGAATCAGCGCGCAATATAACCTTTCGCCCTCTCCAAGATACCGGCGAGTAAATCTAACTTTGCGCGCGGGGCGAGATCTTGCGCGAATTCGTTATTAACAAGTGGCGCCCGGCGGAAACTGCACGCCCGGGTGCCGGTTATCATCGCGCATTGCATTGTTTGTTTGTACTTAGCTTCTCTTTTATAGTGCTTCCGGAGACAAATTCGTTTAGCGAATTGTGATTTAACGGTAATGGGGGTAGAGGGAGAAAGCGGAATGCGGGAGTTGTTGCGGGAATGCTTTGCCAAGAATTGATTATCTCTCGTGGGTTGTTGGTATAGAACGAATAGGGGGGAGTATTTTTATGGAAAGGGACTCGCGCAGTGGGTTTAATTAAATGACAAAGAATAAGGTTTTAGTTGTAGTTATTTTTAGTACGAATGAGTTACAAAGTATAAATACGTTATGAATGGATACAATTAATATTCGTATATTGATTTAGTAAATAAATCACGTTCGCTATCCATCACGATGACTATATTTACAATAACCGCGAGAAATATAATATTTCGATTGACCTATACTTTATTAGTTCGGATGTGCAATATTGCTATAAATACATTACAACAATTTTACATTCCTATATTGATTTTGTAAGTAAATTACATTCGCCACTCATCATGACTATATTTACAATAATCGCAAGACAAATAATATTCCGATCGACATGTAATTCTATTTCGAATACCTCATTATACCTTTTCGATAAAAAAAAAAAACCAAAGCCCAGTCAAGGCGAACTGTGTACAATACAAATAACCCCCTTAACACACGGGACACTGCGCACTTCTCGGCTTGATTTTACGATTCGTCGCGTAAACTTTCGTGCCGCACGTACCGAGAGCACGAGAGATTGAGAGACGCGGCCTGTGGGGAGAGAAGACAGCGAGCGCGCGCACCTGCCTTCGTGAGGGAATTACCGGCAACGCCTTAATCCAGTCGCGCGGTAATTAAAGCCCCGCGGATTTTCCAAATTTCAACATTGTGTAATTTCACTTCTACGAATATACAGGCAATAATGTGAATATTTAAGTTTAAAAAAACCACAAAGTGTTGTAATTTACGAGCAGTCAAAAAAAAAAAAAAAAAAAGAAAAAATCGATGAATACTTTCCGAAGTTAACGTCCACTTATTACCATTTTTACTGGAGGCCGCGCGGCCTTTTTTTTGCATCGTACACAGTCGGACAATAAAGTCGAGGAGTATAGCACTGTTCACGCGCATACAACAAGTGCGTATACACGGCAGTTTTAATTAGCGAAACAATGAGCGCGTGTTTTTATCAAGGCTTTTTCATCGGCCTGCCGCGCGCGCGCGCGTGCCATTTGATAAATGAGACGCGAAATCGCGAGCGCGCGCTAGATGGGCTTTTATTCGGCGATAAAGCGCAAAAGTGCCGATAATTTCGCGGTTCATTAATCTCGTTGTATGTAATTATTATATATGCGTTCGTACATTGTGGCTGGAGGGAAAAATTTGCTCTGAAGGTGGCCGTTAAATGGTTATACTTGTTATTTTTTTATTATAAGTGTGCACGTTTGGTTGACCTTTTATAATAGAGAGTACGTATGATTTTTTTTTTTATGACAATCGTAATTATGATTACTTGTCTATACGTGATCATTACCGATGCAAATGGAAAATTATTCTCATTTGTATTTTTTGTATTGCGGTCTGCTGCATTCATTTTTATAGCTACCTAGCTGAACGAAACTGAAAATATATCTCGTCACGATCTATTAAAGTAAAAGATTTATTCTTTCCCCTTTAATCCCTATCCATACATATTTTAGAAACAGGTATTACCTTTGTATAGTCCATACTATATACAATAACTTTCGAACCTTTATTTCTAGAACTTAATCTTCCAACGCCTCCCATTACGTATTCACACAATGCAAAACCATCACAATTACATAACAATTAAAATATCTTACTTATCTCTTCTACCCATTCTCTTCTAACCCACTTCCACCGTTTGGCACAGCGATCAACGCCCGACTCTCCACACGCACGTCCTCTTTCCTTTCATCCTCGCAAAAGGTCCTAGACCCTCGCTCGCTCACCTCGAAACGCGCCTCTTCCCTTTAAGGCCACTCCGGGATTCATTGAATCGAGCGCCCCGTCGTGCCTCTGCGCAAAAAGCTTCCACTCCTCTCTCACTCCCTCGATTTTTCTCCTTCGACGCGCGAGCTCTTACGCCTCGCGAGATCCGAATGCCGACGACGGGGCTTTCGCTTTTCGCTGAGTGATTGTTTTCCTTGCCAGACGAGTTTTTCCGCACCAAGTCGAGAGAACCGGGGGTTCTTTGTTTCTTTGACGGAAGGTGACGGAAGATTTTTGGAAGGCTCGGTTGTGGATGACCCCTTGGTTATATACTATCAGTATACGGGAGGTTTGAGGTGTAAAGGAAGTCGGTGGTGAGGTTGAAGAGGAGGTGTTACTTTGATACGGTTTTCTTTTAATAATATAGTCTTGGCTTTGTAAACGTTAGCTATGATTTTACGCGAGGATGTAACTACTAAAAAAATGAATATGACGGCTTTGATTTATATACTGTAGCTCACTGTTTTCAGCATCCAAGTTACACCAGATTTTGATTATATTTCGCACCTCATTCGTATTCTAACAATAACATTCGAATCACTCCCAAAGCTCTCGCAAGAACAAACAACCCGAATCGTAAAAAAAACGTTTCCCTCCACAGGCAATTCAATTCGCGAGGCAAACTCGTCTCACTCCCCTACGTCTTTGCACTATATTAACCCCCCCCCCCCCCTTGAAAAAAGAACCGAAAACAAAAAAGCGCGCGTCTCGCGAAGAAATTGAAATTGAATTACGTCCCCCACGCGCAAGAGAGAAAATCGCGACGGATCATTGAGTCAACATAGGAATTCACGCGAGAGGCATTTCTCACGACGTATTATTTTCATAACCCGGGCAAATACAGCGACACGTGTGCGCGTCGAGGATAGTTTTAATTATGTTTGCGCACGGCGTAGGTACGTACGTCTGCCGGCGCCTTAATTGGCTTCTTCGCAAATACTCGGCGGCGGGTTATTGACTGGCGGCGGCCGGGAGAGAGAGATGTAACGCGCGATGTTTTTGTAATGACACCGCCGGGGACAGGATATACGTCTGTGTGTGTGGGTGTTTGAGGAGTAGAAGGAAGAGCGACAGGATTCCCGGAAGTGCTTTCGATGGAAGGAGATAAGACTGGCGCTTATATTAGGCCGGGCGGTGATGTAAAGGGGTAACGGTTGTTAGATGCTTGAAAATATTTTGAATGTGGTTTATTGAGAAGGAAATGAGAATTTAGAGTTACTGATAGATATTGTATTATATATAGTAGCAATAAAATTAAAAAAAATTAAAATTTAGTGATTTAGTACGACTCTTCATAAATCTACCTTGTTAAAACGATTCTACAAAAGCAACAAGTAGAACAAATTTCCCTTCTGCTCATTGAATAAATCATTACCGATCACTTTGCACCGACCATCAGAACCGAAACAAAACCGCCCCCGTCAGTCTTCCTCTCAATAAGCTAACCAAAGACACATAGCCTCCTCTCAATCGCTTCTTTCGCCATACTAAAGACCCCCCGTGGCACTACTATCAACCTCCACCGCGTAATTACGCTTCTCATAGCCCGAACGGCGAGCGCGCGACCGAGCCAATAAATACATGCGGCGGTAGCGGTGGCAGTGGTGGTGGAATGCCTCAAAGGCCCGATATAATGAGTCGACAAAGTCAGCGACAATAAGCTTAGAGCGTCGGGGCTTTAACGAGCTTCTAATGAGGGCAGCGCGAGCTAGCGATGCCACTGGCAATTATTATCGACAGTAGGGTGGAAGGCCTTGCGAAGAGGTTGCTGGCAGCGGGGAGAGTTGCGCAAGTATAACGCTGAGGAAACACACCGCGGAATCCTTATGTGCACCGTCGTGTGCTTCTGCTGAGGCTACTTTAGCGGCCGTAGCCAGCCCGCCGGGGTTATTGGGTGACTCGGGAATTTTGGTGCGGTGGAGGTGGTGTGGAAATTGGCAAATATTCGGTTGGATTATTGTTTACGAGTGTGGTTGAGCGAAGTAAAAGGAGAGGATGGTGTGTTTAAGAATAAAATACAATGGTGATCGATATTTTCTCCGTATTTTGATATATACGTTTGAATAATGTAAACAGTGGATAATCAAATTAAGGATAAAAATTAATTCTGCATTCGGTGCAGGTTATTTAATTAAATTTCTTCGTAAATTCGTTAATGATAATAATGGAAAAGGGAATACAAAAGCGTTTATAATTGATGGACTTTATACGTGCACGAAAATAACGTTATTTTCAATCCTCATTAAAATTAAACGTAAAGAATACATCGAGTATAAATAAATATACCGCTTTTTGCTGCTTCCTCGTTTTCGATTATAATTTAAAATGAAAATAAAATGAAAATAAAAAAAGAAACGTACCTGAATTTTCTTCTCATTTTCATTGGCGCCGAAGGTCGACTCGTAATTGCTGCCCTCGATGATCTTGGCGTTGTTGATGTAAATCTCCTCGGCCCCCTTGTTGCCGGGCCTCCTTGTCACCCAGAGCGGTGGATTTCCTTCGAGCTCCGACGTTAACGACTGGCCAAACTGGTCCGTCCTCAAGGGCTGGTTCGCTGCAAGAACACGATTCTCGGTTAATAGCCGTCGCTGAGTTCCCGCGACTACCAACAGGGGTGGGGCAAGTCGACATTGTCCTCGTAAAATGCAGTTATTTCCAACGAATCTGTTGCTCCGCATAATTGTAATTGCAATAAAAAATTCGCAATTTTTTTTTACCGTGGTGTTGTAAATATTTTGATACACGAGGCGCGCGTAAATATTTTCCTCATTTTGTAACGAAATATCATTTTAATAATATAACAATAAACCGTTATTGGAGAGTCGACAGGGTAATAAAGTTCCGCAGAAATTTTGCAAAATCCGCAGCGAAAACATTATTATGTACCGCCTCGTTATTTTTGCGATAAAACAGAGTAAAAAAGAGGGACACAGATTTATTGTCCCCGGAAAATACCAAGGATTTCCCGCTAAAAAGCCTCATGTTTACGTTTTATCAGAGAGTGCATAAAATGTTCGTCCGAATTTTTTAATTAAAACGCATAATAATCCAAGCTGTGCGCGTGTGCATACTATTTCTTAGCTTGAGTCTCGCCAGTGCCTTTTTCTCGCCTTTGAGGACAAAAAGGGAAGCGCCGATGATGAACGTCTACGTTGACGAGGCTTCTTTTATCTCTCGCTTATCTCAGACAAGCGCTCGTTTGCATGCAAAAATGCAAAACTTCCCTCTCTCTTCATCTCTGTCTTTGCGCTTTGTTTCTTTTACGCGGGGGGCGAGATTCTGTTTTCATTAGACTTTTTGAGAATATTATAGAGACGGGCGAAAATAATGCAGATTTAACGGTCACGATTCTCGCGGGGCGAATTAAAAGTTCCTCGGGAGTTGCGCGCGCGGACTGAGAGAGAGAAAGAGAGAGAGTTTGGCATCAAAGTGCACCGCTGTGTTTCATTTCTGTTTTAAGTTGTTGGGACTGGTCCTTTGACCGTTCAGCGAGTTTATGTGCAAAGAAAATTATGGCGTATCGTGATTTGCTTGTAGCGGAACAAGATGTAAAAACATGCTTTTCTTTTTATTAACAAACTTCACTTTGTTATAACTTGCAAACATAAGAAATGATTGTTACAAGTTTTATTTAAGGAGATTAGTTTCTTTTTGTCAATTTGAAGTTGTTTTAAAACTATTTCTAACGTAGTTACGTATGTTAAGCAAAATGCAAAACAAAATTTTATTTTCTTCAAGAGCTTCATATAAACTCAAAAAATAAAGTATCCCTTAAACAAAATAAAAAATGTCTGACCAAATTCAGCACTTATCTACTTAACTTTAAAAATAAACGAATATTTTCATTTTTCTTATACTTTTTACTTGCAAAATTTATAAAATTCTCCAAAAGCACAACAATAAAACTTCACCCACAACCCCCCTGTAATTTATATCGATTCACATTCCTTCGAAAACCCTCACTATCGATAAAAGGGTTCGACGGTCATCCGTCGTGGGCCGATATTAACATACGTTTATCTCTCACCCTGTATCGAGTACACGCGAATTCAAAAGACGGTAGCAGCGGTGGGCTATCTCTGCGCCCCCCGCGGCTCTCAGCCGGATTGGATTTTGCCCCTTATCGGAGAGGCCCGAGAGCAGCAGCAGAGCTCGGGGTCTTATCTCGTATTGGAAAAAGAGGGATCGACGGGGATGGATTCCGATATACGTGCGTGCGCGCGTGCTGAGGTCGTCGCTTTGTACGATCGGTCTGGGACGATTAGTTTTATGGGGGAGGATGGCGTGTGCGACGAGGTTAATGAAATGTAAAGCGCCGGTTTAGATAAGAGATTATAGAGGATGAAAGTTTCTTTTTATTATAAAATTTAGAGGTTTTTTTTAATATTTCTGAGGGTTTTGAAGAGAAAGTTGGAAAGCCACATTTTGGAGTTGCTTCATTGACTTCTTGAAAAAAAACCTGAAAATTACTTCCCTCTGTCTCTTCATTCCACTCCCAAACTCATTCCGAACTCCGTCTGAATCTTCGCAGCTAATTCTCTGCCTCTCTCTCTCACTTCCTCGCTCGCTCTCTCTCACTCTCTCGCGGTTAACGAGCGGCTATTGTCCGTTCGACCTCACGGGTCTTCGCGGTTCGCGCGCCAACTTTTCGTGTCCCTCTTCGCGGAAGAGGACTTCTGTCTGGCTTCCCACCCGCGTTTCTCTTCTCTTCTTCTTTTTCTCCGCTTTTCGCTTCTCTTTCTCTCTCTCGTTCTTCATGTGTCGCGCGCTTTACACTTGCGAGGCACGCAATTTTCTACACTTTTCCTTTGGAAGCCCTTGTGTAGCGAGAAGTAAGCGAGTTTCTTTGGTATAATAAGAATTTTTATTAGTATCAATGGAGTTGAAGTAGTTAAATATAATTTTAAATTCGTAAGATATATAAATGAATACCCATTTTGTTTTTAAATTACCTTATTTTGATCTTGAAATGCCTTACATAAACGTCTAATCTAATACGAATGCTGAGCAATAGTAATTCTCATTGAACTAAGATTAACTATAAAGTACCATTGAACATGCAAAACATAACCTCAACCCCGCCAATACCTCAATTTTTCACCTTCTGATTCTCCATTCTCGAACCAACGACATCAAAAACCAAATCGCGAATACGAGCAAAACATCAAAATACAACCCACTCCCGAAAAAGCCCATAGCACACACAATAACTCATGATTTATCGTATCCTCCGTTCTTTTTTTTCGTCGGATAATTGGCTACGATAGGTCGGAATTTGAATTTAATCATAGGACGATAAATAATAAGGCTCGTCTCGGCGAATTACCGGGGGTATTTCGCTGGCGTGCAATTGAAAATTTTAATTCCTCGCTCTCGCGAGCATCGACGTTAATGAAGTAATACGCCCGGGCGTTGCGCGCAAGAGAGGTAAATACGAAGCGGGGGGATCGACGGTAATTACGCCGCTTGCGCCGTGTGATTTATGCGGTGCGTTGTGTGCGGCCACGCGCGCATCTCGGTATTTTGAAGTATCAATTTATTCGATCGGCTTTAATACTGGTCAGATGATGTATCACTCGCGGAGCGCAAAAAACGTACGCGCAATTTTTGACGTCTCGTAATTAATAATTCGAGAGTGGGATATATGTCGCCCGGTCACCGACGCAGAGATAATTAAGGGTGCAAGGTATGAATGAAAAAAAAAGATAGAGAGAAACGTTTTTATTGAAACAAACGCGCGCCGTAAGAGAGACAGGGCGACTTGTGCACACCGCGGTGATCGATTCGCATTTGCGTGCCTCTGGGACAAGCGCGAGCTTTTTTCTCTCGCGCGATGTGGCTTTTCCTCTATTATTCCGCGACGCAATGCTGTTAGCTCCCTCGATCCGTCCTTCGGATTTTTACTTCGAGATTTAATTTGTCGGATCCTGAATTGATTCGATTGTCGGCGGGGCTCGATTGTTCGCGGTAGTCGTGACACCGATGTCAGGGGATCTATAGCTTGAGAGCTTTATATTTGTAAATTTCTTTTTTTTAAGTGCGGAGGTGACTAGAAATATTTCGTTTCTTTAGTTCTTAAAAACAAAATTTTGAGCTAAGGTTTTATTTAGAGCTTTAAATTGATTGACAAATTTTATTTTCATACACACCTGACAGCACCGTCAACCGAAATTCAAAGATAAAATTTATCGTTTTGCAGTGCTCCAAACGAGCCCGCGCATTAATTACCGTGAAATTTTGAGGTTTTGCTCTATTAATTATCCCCTGAATAGCGAAATTCGTCGCAATATTGACGTTAAATATTTCAAACTCAATCCAATTACCCTCTTTCACTAAACTTTTACCAAACCAACCAAGCATCAGGAGAAATTCCACCTTCTATCTGACATCAAAAGTTCACCAAAAGAAATTTCGCACAGCTGCCAATATCAGCACATTCCATAGCCATTTACCTACCCTCGCAGGCTCTCAGCACCCTGCAAGACACAACGAAGCACATTCTTACCACACCGCAGGCGGCCCCAAGGCAAAACGATTCCAACCACATCTCTCCCTCTCTCACACATATATACACACCCAAGGTGCAAAGATTGGAACGCAAACGTCGGCATCCGCGAACTTGCCCCTTTGCCCTATCCCAAACTCTCGCGATAACGATGCTCGCTGTGTCTTGTTTGGCCAAGCCTTTAAATCAATTATCGAGTTTTCGGGGGTATAGGGCCAAGTTTCGAACACCCCGACTGTACGTATACACGTGTTTACAGAGTTGGAGAAGGAGGAGGGAGTCAGGCGATTGTTTGCCCGGCGTCAAATTGATTCGGCCCAGATTTGCGATTCAGCTTCGAGAGAGGGTATAAAGGAGGAAGTCCCGCGGGCGAAGGAGGAGGAGGAGGATACGCGACTACAACTACGACGATGATCGTTTAATCCATTAGGCCGTGTGAGCGAGGCTATTGAGGCGCGCGTATAAGGAGGTGAGAGGTGATGTATGGTAGGTCTGTATGGAACCGAGACGGTGAACGGACAGGGTATAGGTGGTGCTAGCAGATTATTGGCGAAAATAATTGCCGTAATTTGCGTTGATAACAAACAAAAATTCCGAAGAATTAAAAACCAATTTCATAAGGTTTTTCTATATAATGGACGGTTTTAGGTCAACGCTGCCCCCCCGATACCCGATAGCGCTTTTATTTCTGCAAAAAGGGGTATAACTAATGCTTCGAAACATAAGACCCGTCATAAATCACGCTCTAAGTTTTATGGCCGCGCGCGCGAGCGCCTGATAATCGCGAGGAGGCGCTATATTCCACTGTCGGACTTGCGCTCCCCGTGAAAAATGAACTAGCGCGCGCGCGCTTAAAGTGTTTTTCAGTCGCGCTTTATAAGCATTGATTTGACTGTGTAAAAGTATTATTTTAGTAGACCTACAATTTAAGAGTCAAAGAGTAAAAGTCAGATTCTCGTGTATGTATTGGAAAGTACGATTCAATCCGATGCGCAAACTTTTGCGCTTGTAAATATTTGAGACGTGAGCGGCGAGGTACTCTTTTTGATGAGATGGTTCAGTGGATCGATAATACGCGCGGCTGCTGCTGTTTTTTCGGAGGATTAAAAAGGGACTTTTAATTAACGTGACGGGGAATTTTCTGATTAACGGAGGTGCGCGAAAAAAAGTGCGGGCGGTGCGCTTTTTTTCGGGAGGGATCGAGATTTTTTTTCCGCGAAGGGATCGATTTGCGTCGATTTTTAAAACTCGAGAGTTTTTATCTGATTTTACAGTGGCCTCATGGATTACAAAATTTTTGATTATAGGAGTAGGGATTTTTTTTTTTGGGACGTCCAATTATTAAAATTGCCTCGATTTTAATCAGATAGCACCCTGCTCGTAGCTTCGACGAATACAACCAATATTTCCATTAGGAAAATGGCTCGAATGTAAAAAAAAGTAATATTTCAAAGCCGATATGCGCGCGCGCGGTCGATATATAAAAATGTACGTATGAGAGATTTAAAAATTGAATTTTTTTGTGAATTAAATAGTACACGATTTCAATCCGAATTTCGCCATTAAATCCATTGAAATTTCTCCCTTTCAAACAACCGCTCTTCAAAGTAACACCTAAACCACGAAACCCTTTATACCCCAACCGTTCTTTCACCTCTATCCCAACCGGCTTTAAATCATCCTAGAGCTGGAAATTTCGCGAGCTGCTACAGTATAACGATTCTAGACGACTCCGGGAAGACGACGGAACCGAGGTAACGATTTCCTCTCTCCCGCCCCCCTAAAAGCCGATACATCTCTTTGCGCTGCTGTATACACACACACACACCTTCGCTGGTGAATTCCTCCGGGGGAAAAGCGTCGGTCCATTAATCACGGGACTTATCGCGCGGCCTTTATCTCCACCGGCAGCGCAAAGTGTTGCGAGAGTCGCGAAATGCTGGACGTCAAGAAGCGTCTCGCGGGAGAGGAAGGGAGTCGCTCTGTTTGGATGGAAGAAAGTCCTTATCAGAAAATTAACTCCGCTTCGGGACTGAGGAAGAGAGGCTTTTTCGCCCGTTCCGGAATGGATGTTAATTGACGAAGAGGAAGGGGGAGGGAAGTGATTACGGGGTTATTAGGTGCGAAGAGGTTTGAGAGCTTGTTTTTCGCCTTCTGTGTCACTGGGTTAGGATTAAGACGTTCTCGCACTATTAATTAATTTCAGTATATTTTAAACCAATATTTTGAATACACAAAATTTACATAACATTTATTAATTTAACCGTACACCGAGTCAATAATTTCACCCTGCATTTTACCGCACTCGCGCTCTAGTTATTTCCATTTGTTCCTCTGTTTTGCATATTAAGCGCCGCAAATGGCACATCGAACCTTTTTGTCCTCGAAATATCTCTGGTTGCGTTTGATTTTTCATTTGCGCGCGCAGCGGCAATTTTCCATCATTGCATAATGGATCGTTACAAAACGGCATTGCAGGCTTGTTACATTCTACCTCCCCCGCGCACGCGTCGATGTTATCGCTAAATGGGCTTTCGAATTCCCTCGTAAAATTAGCTCTCTGCTAATTGAATTCCCTTTTTTATTCGCAACAGAGAGAGAGAGAACATTGCCGTGATGTTCCATCAGTTCTGATTTTTAATACAAAAACATACCAAACATAAAAATCCTATATATCCCTTCGAAAATTCATCATAAACAAGCGCGTTTAACCCCGGAGCCGAAAACTTTATCCCTTCCTACCGGCAGTTCTCTCGATAGTAGTCAATAAAACCGCCATTCTTATAAAACCAACAACTCCGTTTTCTCCCGGCCATTTGCCGTGCCGAACCTCGCGAAACTCTCAGGGAAAAACAAGACTGGCGCGGCGCGGGCCAAAGGCCTAATAAACCCGAGCGAATAATACGCATCGACATCTGCTGCGCGCCAAGTCCCGTAACTTTATTAGTCTCGACGCCGAGAGAGGGTCGATACCAATTGCTTTCCGATACTGCGCGAGAGGGAACACCGAGCCCTGTGTTTCGCCTTTCTTTGCACGCGCACCTATATAGGATAACGCTGAGACTCGGACGCCGAATGCAAACGCGATGGTTTAAGAGAGAGAGAGAGGTTAAGGTGGATGGGTAGATTTTTGTATATTCAGATGCTCTTATTTAAGCGTTATCGGTGGTTGTAGAAAATGGTTGTATTTTTGAAGTTTTGTAGTCAAGTGTTTCTGAATTTATACGTCAGGTTATTTTATTCTCTTTTCTTCAAAAAGTGATGGCTGAAAAGTGACGCAAAAATTGAACGATTGTTATCGGTTGATTCTTATAATCTGCAATAGTTACACGATTTAAGGAGATATGCGAGTGATTAAAAAACAGCAGGATTATTTTTAAATATTTAAACATTGAATTTAGAAAATATAACAAATAATCTTTCGATTGATTAAATATTCTTAAATACTATTGTTACAATTAAACTTTTGAAAAGGTTAACAAAAAAATTACTATACTTCTAAATTTATTTTGAAACGTCTAACTGGAAGAAATAAAGCGTACTTGAATCGTCTGCTAGTGTAATAAAATAATGCTCGACCCTCATGCACAAAGTCAAACATTCTTATGGAATTGAAATTTTCCAAATTCCAAGCTTTTAATAACATTTCTTACTAATACTAATCTCCATTTGAAACTCTGCAACAGTTCAACATTAATATCAAAGGTGCAAACTCCGTTCCCTTGAACCGCCCGCTTCGCGCTAAAAAAGCTTATTAATAAGTAAAACAATGTAATGCTCCGCGCTGTAAAAAAAACGCAGGCACTACTTTAGACTCCGCAATTATTCGCTCTACTCTCTCTTGTACAGAGGCGAAATATTTTAACGCATACTTTTTCTGCATTTCTCATATAATTGCCTTCTCTCCGCGTATACATAACTAACTCTGCACGCGCTCTTTTAAAAACACGCGGACGAGCGGCGGAAAAAAGTTCGGGTAAACAATACTACGAGCGCAGCGGTATCCTTGTGCCCTCGTTTTCCCGTTTGTATAAAGTTATGCTTATTCAACCGCGCGGAATTTTCTAACTTTGTCCGACTGATGTAAACAGCAGAGCTCGCGTATGAAATAATATTTGTTTGTAATAATGCTAGGTGGTTGAAAGTAACCTTAGAATTTCATAAAAGACATAACGCAAAGAAACGTAATTTTTAAAAATACTGCATAAATTGGATCCCTTTTCGAGGATCTGCACAATAGACTGGATCGCTCGACGAATCACGCCTCGCATAACCGCGCAATTAACGGACGGACGATTCTCCCATCCCGCATTCTCGCATACTTCACTCGCTCTATATACCGGCGACTTCCGGCATTTGGCGGGATGTTCGACGGTCTCGAGATTACGCGGAAATTTACGACTGCCTCGATTGGGATTGACCGCCGCTCGCGCGCGGTAGAAATTAGTCCGGGATCGGAGGATTCATCATTAGACGAAGTGATAAAGGAGATGGGCGTGTGTTTTGGGGTGGGGTTGCTGCATCGTATACGAGAAGAGTATGAGGAATGGTGGCGTGTTTTATTTATGTAGGAAGAGCGGATAGGAAAAACAATTTGGAGGCGACGTACGGGTCGTTTGTCAAACATCGCTTTGGGGTGGGTCTTGCGAGATTTAAGATTAAGGAACAGTAAGATTATTTATACGGAAGATAATCATTTTTATGTATGCTTATCAATCTTTGAAATGTTAATGAGCTTGGGTTCTGTCCGAAATTGATGTTATTATTTAGTCAGTGAATGGTTACGCAATCAACGAAATGTCTTGCTGATTAATTAATGACAAAAAATGATTTTGTAATTTTATAAAATAAACACAGCTGCACATGTCGTCATATCGTCACAACAAGGCGCGCTACATAATTATACAGCGAGTCACTTAAAATGCGTCGGACATATATATATATACATACATATATACCAAACCTGCGCATATAATTAATTAAACACATCCTGATTCATCAAGCTGGCGTCCTCCGCACTCGCACTTTGCAACCAAACGCATTTTTTCAAATTGAAAATCCCCCCCTCTCTCTTTCTCTTATTAGCATGTCAAGCTCTTAGAACTGCAACTGCCAGGTCCACGTACGCGGCTAGTCCGAGTGCTTTTTAATTAAGAAAGAACCCGCGCTTCAGGATTCCTTCTTCTTTTTTTCTATCATTTCGCCGCCGTGCGTTTGTCCTGCGTCCTGCGCGTAGTTTCTAATTAGCTGGGCGTCTTGGGCTTGCGCGTGCAGAGTGTCGAGCTTGAAATGAGAGGGAAGGAGTGGTTACAGGACAATGAGGAGGATGCGTAGTGTAGAGGTCGCTCGAGTCTGTGGGAGACGTGGAGAGAGGACGAGAGAGAAAGTTCAGAACAGGGTGGTTTTTTTAAAAACTGTTTCATGAATTTTTTATTGTTTTGTTTACTAGAAAAAATTATTGAGTTTTTTGGGAGATAGAATGGGTCATTGGTTATTGATATTAAGGATGATTTGTGTATCGTTCATATTTTCAATCATTTTGCTTTCATTTTAATTCCTAATCGATGACTTTCTTTACTACAATGAGAAAAATAAATCTTCACAGTTAAAATATTTATCTAGTTGAGATTTGGAAGCTACATATTAGATATTTGATCATGTGAAAAGATAACCATTAAACCAATATAATTAAAAGTGTTATCTAAAACTTTGATATTGTAATAGTTATAATATTTATAAAAAATATATTTATGGTATTCTATACCAAACCATAGTAGTTGGCCAAATTTAAACTAACTATTAGCAGTTCATAAAGAAATCCTTCTCTCAGTGTACCTTTTCATCATAACCGGAAAGTCAAAAATAATTAACGGATAATCTCTAATTATATCCCCAAATCCTCAATTTCACCCATTACTTATTCATCTTTTTTCCAATCCACTCTCTATCTTACAGTTCTGTACACAAAAAAATAAAAAAAGAAGAGAAAAAACGTCCCACCATTCTTTAAACTCCCTATCCAGCTATCATAACGACCGTTATCATATCAAACCTGACCCCGCAGCGCGCCGTGAGAGTTGTATAACGGTCAATCACAGCGCCGATATCGGCGTCGTTAATCAAATGACGCAGGCACGCGGGTACGCGAGAGAGCGAATCTCCCTGTCAAACGAACAGCGCGAATCATTAGCGTCACGCGCGGCCGGGTATAATATAATCGAAAAGAGGAGCGCTACACTGGTGCTGGGTCGAGGGTCCTCAGCTGTTTCCGCGTGGTTCTTGAGGTTTGCGAAGTTTTCGGGCAAAGTAGAGGAAGGTATTTTGTAATTGATGAGGTTGTTAGCGAAAAACCGATATCTGAAATTTGTTATTTATATTAATAGAAAATTTTTCTCGTAATCGGATTTCCTATATTTTTTCATAACAGGGGCAGTATACCGTTAAATTTTTGCGAAGGAAAATTTCATTTAATGAAAATCATTAGGGTATATATATGTCCGCTATGTATTTTTTTTTCATTAAAAAACAAAAAATTTTGTAAATATTTTAAAAAGAATTTGTAATTCTGTTCGCAAAAATTTCTGAAGTCAAAACATATTATTTGTAATATTCAACTTTAGAAGCAATTCGTATTATTTATCTAATTCCAACAGAATAATAAAAGTTGAATTGAAATTTTCAGAATATAAAATACTTCCTTTCCCCTGCTACACGCATGTTTTAAAAGAACATTAATTTTCTGGTACATTAACTCTTATGTAACTTTTCCAACTTCACTCCTAAAAAAACGCATAACCAAGCATCGCAACAATTCCCAGTAAAAGCCAATTAAAATGGCATTTTACTCCCTGAATTCTCCCTCAGACTTTTAAATTTCTCCAACTCCCCCATACGTTAACGAAACCGTGAAAAGCACTTCAATTTCCATCACCAGTGGCATTGTCCCACCGCGTCGCGCTCAATAATTACAATGCGCCAATTAGCGCCCGACCAGGTCATAATTGATACACTCGCGCGGCGCCGTCGATAATTCATAAAATACTGTGTGCACACCTCGCGCCCTTCGAAGAAGGAAACCGTTCGCTGTATACTCTATCTCTCTATCCTCTCGCGCATTTACATTTGTTAGCATTATTCATGTGCAATCGGCCCGAGCGAGAGAGCCTCGTATGAATATGTATCCCCGGCGCTTTTTATACGAGAGAGGTATAGTGGTGTGGCACGTAATATGTATCGCGAGTGTGCTGCGCGTGCGCGCATCATCCTTGCAAATTGCTCAAGATAGCGCGAATTTTCGGACGCGAACTTTGTGGGCTTCGGATAGTAGAGGAATATATATATATATATATATGTGCTTGCTTTCGGCGTGGAGTGTTGAATTGGAAGTTCCCGTGAGAGAGTGAGGACGTGTGAGAATTGTAGAAAAGAGTCGGGGATAACTGAGTTTAAATGGTAAGTTCGGTGACCTGGAGCTATTCGCATATATACGTGAGAAACGTTTATGCGCGTAGGTGCGTATTTTGTCTGGATAATTAGTTATTGGCTAGAAACGTAAAGTCGTATAAGCACACCATACACTTCAGAATCGTAAAATTTGATAGATATAATTAATTACAAAATTGTATACCGTTATGCCCGCGGATTTGCCAACACAATATCCGACACACCGCAAAATCAGTTCCGAATTTAATGTAGATCGTACACGCGATGAATTTTCTATGGAATTATATGTATATATACATTCACCTCGTGTAATTAAATTTCGATTTCAATTAGTACAGCCGTAGTACCGCGTGCGCGTCGAAATCAACAGTCGCCCGCCACGCTGGTTTATTTGACGTCGTTATCCCCTTCCCTCCTATAATTAAGCCAAACAATCCATGAAAATAACCGACGAGTTCTTAAATTATGCTGATTTGTGCGCGCCTGGTTTCTTTGTACGAAATTGTTATGTAAATACACGGCGGGCATGTAATTACGTATACTAGCGCGGCCGGGCAATACGAATAGCCCCACGAGCATTATGCTATCAAATCGCATTTGCGATATTAAAAGAATATTACCGCTGGATTTATGAAGCTGCGTGGGAGCTACCGCTGCGGCGAATATATCGATAGTCAATAAATTGTATTGGGTTCGAATAAAGCACGCATGCGTGCGTGGGTGTGTAGTTGGGGCAAGCGTATATGGGGCCACGGTGTTACGACGAGTCCAATTAAAAATTTATGAATGGTATGTGCGGGTGAGCGTCGGCTTTTGTGCTTCTACTAAATATTGCGGACATTGGTGTAGTAATATTTACAGTGTTGCAAGGTTACGGGGTGCTCTGTGGTATAATATAGGCAAGCGGTGTGGTTGTGTGTAGTCGTAAAAATAATTGAAGTTGTACCTTTTATTATTATTTTGGACAGATGCAATTGATTAATATAAATATTCATTGACTAATTGATGCGTAATTATTTAAGTATACTAAAGTTAAAACGCTTCCTTGAATTTTTTTTTTCTCAGATATTTTTCCTGACACTTTACTATACTGTAAAACGTGAACAACAATATTTTAAAACAAACATTATAATTTTTCATTCAATCCTTTGACGTATGTTATGATAATAATGTTACTGTAAATGCAATTTTTCACGTAACATCATATCATCACTATTTTCAAAGTTCACTTTATTTAACCGTTATTCTTTTTCCGCCAATTTCAAAATCCAGCCGAACTACCTCATTTCACGATCGTCGACACCGATCGCGCCGCGTATACCCCCATAACTTCCCCCCTCCTTATCCGCTCGCGGGAACAAAACGATCGGTCGCGTATAATACATCCAGCGGGAAGAAGAAGAAGGTGTCTCGTTTTTGGCGAACGACGGATAAGCCGTCGTTCTTACGGAAAACTGATAGTCGCGTCCCGGCGGAATTCGAAAGGAGAGGACGGTATATATAAGAGGGCTTTTTATAAGCGATGGGGGGTCGAGTGGAGGGTTTCGATGCGACGGCTTGATTTAAGAACGGGTCGGTGTGTGCGACGATTTGAATGAGTCGAGAAAGGTCGATTGAATTTTGAGATTGAAGGAATATTTGAAATTGAAAAAATGAAGTTTTTAAAAATAAATAATTCACCCTCCCATATAATTGTTGCCACAATAGAATGAACAATCACAACAAAAGAACGAGCTATGATATACGCTTCCAATTAAAATATTCCATTCCCCTCAACAATCACAGTCACCACAACAAACCCTCGACAGCTTTATTTACCCTTGCCCATCATCGTCTCCCCTTCCTCTTCATTCCGCGTTCCTAATCCCACAGCCGTTCGCTCTTACAGCTCAATCCTCTGCAGCTCCTGCGAGGTATACACAGGCGTGCGCGCATACGCGCCATTAAAGAAACCGAATGACACATTGTGTCGCGGCTCACAAGCATCTGCTCTCTTTTTGTTCGCGGATTTTCCGGACGCTCGAGCAGCCCGTCGTCCCGACTTATATATACTTGCGCTCGCGGTCAACGATCCTCGACGTCAAAGGGTGGAGGGGAGCGGTTCTCGGCTGAATACGCGTGTTTTGAATATATACTCGCAAAGTGAAGAGTCTTGTCGATGGGGCGTGAACAATCGGGTTTGAGGTTTGGTCATGGGCGAAATGGGATAGTCGTTTCGATGCGTCGTGTGGTTATAGGTACAGTTATAGGTGCAGGCTGTGGTTATAGATTTTTCTCGAGTGATGGTAAGTGTGTTGTTGTGATTGTGTAATTTATTTCCTTTTTTTAAACATTCTTGTTTTTGAATGGGAGGATAATAAAAATGATTGTATTGTTAAACAAAATTCTTCTTTTTGAAGTTTATAAAGGGAAGAAGAGACCTCTACAAATACACATATCAGCATAAAAAAAACGTAGAATAACATTTAAACGTTTTTGTGAATAACAACCTCAATCCCCATAAATCACTAGCTCTATTATGATTCTAAACCGCTCACGCTACATCTCCATCGTTTCAACACCCTTTCACCTTCTTTCTTCCACCTCCACCACCTAAATCATTTCTTCCCTCTTTCTCTCCACACATCCGGTCAATTTTCAAATTCAATAGCGCTCGGGGACGATCCTCTTTTTTTCTCTTTCTCTCCTCATTATCCCTCTCGCTGCATGTTTCATAATCTCCCCTCCGCACGCGACAGTCCCTTTCGAATTTTCTCAATCGTAGAATCGAATCCTTCGGATTTTCATTTCCCTCTCTCTCTCACGCAGCTTATACGCGCGCGATGGCTTCTCGCTGGAATCCTCTTAGATGATTTATCCGACTAGACTAATAGATTTGTTCAGAATTCGACCACGCCGTTGCTGGTTATGTAACCAAGATATTACGATCGAGTTAGGTGGCTGGCTGTGTTGTTAATTAATTAGCGTTGGTTGGGTATATCCACAGTGACAATGCGATTCAATAATTTAAACGAGCGGCTGGTTGGTAACAATACCATTGGATTCGATTACCAGCCATTGTTATAGGTATCTTACTATTATTACACTTTTATTTTTCAAACCCTCGAGCGCGGCAACAGCAAAACTATAACATCTCCCAGCTAGTCCTCGAAATTTCGGAATCACGAGGGAGCTAATCCTTGCGCCGCTGCAGTTCATGCCAGCTCTCTTCATCAGCTCCACCCTCACCCCGATATCTCTGTAGCTGTAGCTGCTGCTGGCTCTGGCATTATCAGAGCGCAGGCCCGAGTACATTGTACTCTCTTTCGAGCCGGGCATTGCCGGGGCGGTTAACCCGCGGATGCCTTTGACCCGTCTACATTTAGGCCAACACACACACACATGTATAGCTCTACCCAATAGAATTTAGGCTCGCGCTCCTTATCTCTCTCTCTGCTGTCTCGGGAGTTCGAGAGCTCTTTCGACGGGAGAGTAGAGAGAGAGGTAAAGAGCGGAAGGAAGAGAGACTCTTGTTTCTATTTCTGGCGAGATGCTGCAGGTAAGGGGCATTGCCACTGACAAGATTCTTCGACCTTTTTCTGTTTCAGTTTCGTTAGTCGACTATCGGGGTCGGCTATTTTTTCCAATCGGTTAATTGGTGGCGTTTAGTTTTAAAGGTTCGTTTGTAACGGATAATTTAATGAATAAATTATTGCAATAGTAAATCTTTTAAAAAGATGCCTTAGCACAGCCGTTACACAACCGTCACCGAAAATACGTCTCTTCAATAACCGAAAGACGCATGCACACCTCATGCCTCACTATATATAGCTATATACACACAGCCAAGAATGACAATTTCTCCGGAGAGCAGCTAAGCAGCTCACCGATACCCTCATCAGTGTCCATCACAGCCGTCGAACTTTATTTGCCATCCTCCTATCTCCTCTATATCTCTTCCACCCGTCCTCCGATGTTCAAATACACACACACACTCTTGTGCCATTCTTCGGCAGCATGTGCGGCTAAGTGCATTGTGTGTCATCCTTCCGACGAGCGTCACGAGCGCGTGGATCGATGGAGACGGATCTTGCCCGGTGTGTGCACACACATATAGATAGCCATTGATTCGCGCGAGCTGCCGCGCATGCGATGAATGGACATTCCGCTGTCCTGGATACACAGCCTGCCGGTTGGATTCAGCTGCTCTGCTCTGCTGTTCTATTGCTGGGGAAGGATTGCAAGGTGACGTGTGTGTTCAGATGGATCGCTATGGTGATTCGGAGTTTTGGGATTGTAGGGCGCAAATTGCCAGGAGTTTTATTGGATAGGTATGAGGCGCTTGAAATTTGGATTCTAGAACGTTGATGATGTAAGGGTGGTAGCGGTCGTATCGGATAGTTTAAATTTGTAGAAATATTGTACATAGTTTGAATATGTAGGTCAGACCTAGTGTATTTCCCGTCGAAATTTCGCTTGTAAATTTCACATTCACTGGTTCAATTTTTTTTTCTAAACCCAACTCTTCCCGCACTTAATAACCAAAAGCCTCATGAATCTTCAACAACGACCTCGCCCGAGCACCCATCCTCCTCTGGCAAAACACGATTTTGGGGGGCCGATATTCTTCGGGGTGCAGTGCGTTTTATCGGCGAGCGGGCCGGAAATCAATCTCGCGCCTGGCGCTATCAATCTCACGTCACACACCTGATGCCCCCAGCGCGTCGAGTTGTAACAGAGAGTATTAAGAATGCCTGACCCGCTATGTGCTTTTTTTTTCTCGCACGCTCGAGTAGTTTATTAAACTGTTGCCGGGGGTGGATGGGTGAAATGGTCGGATGACGATTGTCTCTGCTGGAAATTTAGGTGCAGAAACGATGGAGCTTTATTGTATAATTCTGTGCATCTTTTTTCCAATGTAAAGTGTTTAGAGTGGAAATGCTGCCTCTATGTTGGTGATAGTTCTATGAATGTTTATGCTATGTGAATTATGAAAAAAGATTGTTGCAGAATATTAAGAGCGATTGAATAGAAGGGAATTTGTAGAAGTGAAGATTTTAAACTTAACAACTTAAAAAAAAGTTATTATTGAACATTCTTAAAAGTCCTTTCCTAAAAGTAACACACTTTCCTTACCCATTTGTCACAAATCATGCTTTTTTCCAATTTCGATCTTTTGAACATAGAAAACTTTCATTTCCGAAAAGCAAACACCCAAAGCATTATCGCCTTATTCATACCTCCACAATCACCAAAACACCTAAATACCCATTAATTCAACGCCTTCCCTCCATGTCACATTTACAACCCCGATAATTTGGCAACTCATTATCCCACTCTCGGAGGACAGACACTGTGCATATATACAGCCGGACAATCGAAGGTCCAACACCTGTAGCCGGGTATTGAGAATTGACAGCACCGGGCTTTCACGGAGATTGATTCCCGGGCATACTACGTCCGAGTCGTCGTCGTTATCCTCCCTCTCGCTCACTTTTGCGCGAGGGAGTCTGCCATCTCCTGAGGGAAATGCCAGCGACGGGGCGAGGATGTCTCCCGGCGCGGCGGTTATTATCCGGGGAGCGGCCGAGCTTTGAGCTGATTTGATTTTCGTGGACGAGGTGCTGGTTCGTCTTTTTCCTCCGAGTATCACTGTGCGACGATTTCAATGGGTGGGACAAAGTGATACTGTATTTTCGTTGGCGATATAGTATAGTATAGTTTCCGGAACCGAGAATAACTCTTCAAGAACCGTGAGTACATAGCACGCCTCCAGCCAAGAGTGTACACGAGCTCTCGCTTCCTTTCTGCATCGTCATCGTTACGCATCCTCGCGGAAATTCCTTGTGTACACATACATACACATACGCAGAAGGCGAACTTTGCGAGGAAGATGATGATCCGCCGGGGCGCAACGAGCTTTCTAAAAAATCGCCTGTGTGCATTAAGGAAACGCGCTCGCGCGGCGTACTTTTTTGCCTGATGAGAAAAGCCCAGAGTTTCCTTTCTGCGGGCGAACACATTTTTCTAACGGCGTTACAGAGTCTATATCTTCTTCTTTGCCCTCTGTGTGCGAAAAGCCGCCATCGCGGTATAAAAGTGATGATGTTGCCCGGGAATGTAATTTTTTAAAGTGATGAATTTGTAATTTTCTTGAAAGATTTCAGGATATTAGATCGAGGTGAGAGGTTTGTAAGTCAAATATTGAAGAAGCTTTTATTTCAGAGCCATTTTTGTAGAATTTGATATCCAATAAATTGTATTTTAATTCGTTCTTGAGCTTCGAGAAATTATGTATAGGACAGTTACAGAAAATCATTTGTCATGTAACCTTTTGACCTGATAAGCAAGAGGTTACATTTTAAATATTTAGATACCTGAATATGAAATATAGATAAAAATATGTCAATCTGATATACTGTCGTGTTAAATATTAATATCATCTGCACTGATACACATACCGCTTTTCGATTATCTACCTACACAACTACACATTTATCTCAACATTAGCCATTCCTTATTTTCAATAAAAATATATGTTTAAAAACTCAACAATCCCATCAAAACCAAATTACTTCACAAACCTCAAGACAATTCTCTCCCATCCAAACATCGAATCCCAGCCCTCATCCCTTGAGAGAACCCAAGACACTCCTCGCAGCCCCGAAATTTCCGTCGCCGAACGTAGCGTTTAAGCACAGTAGACGCCATCACACACACGTACACATACTCCTATATCGAGCTACGTTCGCTCAGCCGCACGGAATACCGATGCGGAAAGGTGTCGCGACGTTTGTCTTGCGCTGTGCGAGAGCGACGCGTTAACGAAGCCGCTCGCGCGATGTTTGTTCCCGAGGCGATGAAATCGCGACTGTTTGCCTCTCTCTCTCTCTCTCTCTACCCCCAGGGCACGCGTGAGACGCGTAGTCGAATAATCGTGATTTCGGAGCTGTGAGCCTGTATGGGCTAGTGATTACTCTCTCTCTGTGCGGTTGCTGCCGATTGCAGGAGCCGTGAGAGGGGGTGGAGGGGAACGTCTAAGAAGGTTGTTTAATGCATGTTTTTAGGAAATTGAAAAAAATGTAATGGCGTTTTGCTAAATTTAAACTAAACTTGTAGAACGAGAATAGGAACGAAGAGCAAAAAGGCGTTATAAATAACTCTTAGTGTTTTTCTTTTTTATGGGAAGTAATTATTTAACGCGGTTTTTATGGGCGACGCGGAAAGTAATAAAGTAAATAAAAAAAGAGAGGTGATTTATGGGCTTACGTTTATTGAGTGATTTTATTACGGATTCACCATAAACTGATTTTATTTTGTAATATTTATGACGCGCAAGTTTTGAATTATCGAAAACGCACCACTCCCATTTATATCCAATAAAAGTAATAAATATACACTCCCGTAAAAAATTAACGATATTCTGTGCGGGTGTACAACCGAACTCTGGCTCTTGCATTAATATGTAATGAGTTTAATGAAAAATTCATAATTAATGGCACGGCGCATTGATGGGAATTTCGTTTTGGTTTTCCGGTATACAAAGTAATTTATAACCTCGTTAAATTTACTCGAAAAAAAAAATTACTTGTCTACTGCAGCGTCCGAAAATACGGCAAAATTAATAATTGTGGTTAAAAAGTTGAGATTAATGTTGAGCAAGGTAATTACAATTATATAAATATTTATAAATTTTGGAAAATGAGTAAATATTGAATATACCGCAATGCATTAATTTTATTGTACTTATTTGCATTTGCGGAAAGTTTAATGCAAACAGGATGAGCTGCGCGGGGGAATCAGGTCGGCGAAAGTTTTGGGTACCGATAGTTACGGGTTCAGCAAATACGCAAAGCATTATCTGAAGTTATGTGAAACTTCAAAGGAAATTAATTTTCGTTACATCGCTTTTAATCATACTAGACGTGTTTAACGAAATTTGCCGGTGATATAAAAACATAACATAAATGAAAAATTTGTTTGGTAATTGTGGAACCAAATTTTTTAAGAGTTTCCCTTTTTCCTGCGTTTATAATTTTTTGAAAACCAAATTTAAACTTTTACCATTAATATCGATTCGTTTGTTGAGCTGCAACGAAAAGGAAACCAATATAAACTTCAAATGAAGTTACGCTTAATAGTTTGGAACTGCGAAAATGTTTGCAACGTTGAGTGTCCCTCAAAGCTACGGTCATCTACACTCTGCTATTTGCGATCGACGGAGTTTGTAATGTTTTATTATTCCTTTTTTCTAAAGAAGTAATTACGAAAAAACTATTAATGTTTACCACACCACCTCCAACAAAATATATTTTAATTAAAAATTGATAACAATATAATTTTCACTAGCATACTATACCTTTTATTTTCAGGAGCAAATTATTAGAAAAATCAATATTCAACAGAATTAAAATTTGCAAATAGTAAAACTAAAGCAACATTAATAACGTAATCACAGTTACCAATTTCTCATCATAAAACAAAGGTAAGTTTCCACTATACACCTACAATATTAACCATACACAATTCGTTCACACACCAAAGAATTCTGACCTTTTGTACCCTCCTCCACCTCCACTCTGCCATAACACTGCCCTCCGCCTCTAAACGCATGTCCAGACAAAAGAACAATGCAAGTGTACACGCGGAAAGGCAATACGAGGGCAGCAGCAGCGCGCGCAGGTCGAAAGTCGTAACGCGCGCGAGAGATAACGAGGTGAAAAACGGCGCTTCAGAGCGTGCAATTACGCGATCGCGTATCAGAATTGCGCGCGATAGCGCCGACGCGTATAATGCGCGGCTTTTTGAGTCGGCAAGAGAGAGGGAGAGAGAAAAAGATGTTTATGGGGAGGGCGGGTAACGCGGTGTCTTTATTGGAGGACGATTGTTTTGGGAAGGGGAAATTGGCGGGTGAGGTGGGTGAGTTGTAGACGAAGGTATAGAGGTTGCAATTGTTGCAGGGCCGTTTTGGATTTGAATCTGGAAGATTGTGCGCTATTGTTCGTACGAGAAAATGTTGGGGAGTTGATAGCCAGCTTGGGTAGGGTAAAAAATTAACGCAGTGTTTAAGGGAACGAGGGGATGGTTCAGAAGTAGCATTTACTTTACGAGATTGCATCTTGTGATACTCAAGGAACTTTTCGGGTTTTTCTTTATCTACAACAGTGCGTATGAATACAAGAATACATTAACGAACAAAAGTAAAAATATATAGTTGTCAAAGTTTCCCATACGAAATTAACTATTTCTGCAAATGAATGATTACCGTTTATCCATTGCAAATTTTTTATTTCGAAATTAATAATATTGTAGAAATATTATTAAAACATCAAAATGAAAAATTTTAATTGAAAAATTTGCAATAAATATTGCCATAGAATTTCAGACAAGTTTATTAACTTTAACGGAATGTTTACGAAAATGGGGAAAATGTTAAAGCAACATTGAGGCAATATAGCTCTAATATTCAATGTTAGGTGGATTAAATTCTGGAAGCTAAAGCGTTTCTGTAAAAATAAAGAATCCGCTTACAACTCACGAAAAATGTGTTTATACCGACCGAATGCACTCGCCATACAGGTATTTAGCTTAAAATGCCTATTTTCCCTCCAAATTATGCGAAAGCTTGCCATTCCACCTTTCATCGCGATATTAAAAACTTTCGCCTTCGATTACTCTCTTTTAAAAATCGCCCTGAGTATAACTCTACCCCTTATCCCACTGCTTCTACAAAAAAACAATTAAAAACGAACTCCGCGAAATCCGAACCCCTCAACTCCCGGATTTTCGCGAACGCCGGCGAAATGACAAATTAAAGCCACTCGCGGCGGGGCAAAAACAGAGAGAGCTAGCGAGCGAGAGCTTAAGTCCCGGGCGAAATTATGAAAGTTCGGGCTTCCTCCGTCGCGGAGAGAGAAAGAGAGAGAGGGAGAGACTAATTGTGAAACTTCGCCTCTCCTCCGCGATATACAAAATCGCGGGGATAAGTAGCTGCTGCCGCCACCGCGCGCTTAAACTTTCGTTCGCGTTCTCTTTGTTAGCGAGAGCGAGTGAGCCAAGTTTCGATGGGTTCTCTCGCTCTCTCGAGAAATTTTTTACGGGCCCCGGATACTGTCGGGGCGGCGACAGTCGCGCAAAATTTATCAGCTAATTGCGGGAGAGTGAGCGAGGTAGGTAAGGATTCGGTTATATTGTGCGGCTAATGGAATGATTCAGCGCAGACGATGCGATTGTTTGTCGAGGACGGAGGGGCGGTTTCGGGTCTTTTGACCGCGTACGCACGCAAAGGCAAAGTTTTTGGTAAGTTCGGCGCGCCTCGTTTATGTCAATTGCGAGGTTAATATACTGTTGCTGACGGTTAATACTTGTATAAGACTGTAATCGTAAGTAAAAGTGTTTAACGCAATTTAGCATCCTTTGTAAAATATGTTCGTAAACGATTTCATAGATAAACATTTAGTTATGTGACAACCTGACAACCAAATTCGCGAGTACGCTAATTAACTATACACTTCATAGATTCTGATAATCCCCGGTTCCTGACTCCCATTCACTCGTCCTCCAAAAAACCCTTCCACCTCCACACTCCGCGCATCAAAGCCACAGCGAGCTCGCGCAGCATTTCAATTAACCTGCCGAAACTTACGGCAATAATCACTCCCATCCCCACTCACTCGGCCCCTTCTCTTAGTACACACAGGCCGCATATGCCGCGCAGAAATTTCATTACGCGTGTAAGCACGTGGACTTGCAGCAGCTGGTGGTGGTACGCGGCAAAGGCTGCTGCGACCGGACAAAGGCAGCCTTTGCCGCCTTTGTGGCCTGCAGGTAGGCGCTGCTGCTGCTGGCCTTACGCGCGGCCGAAATTGTGCTGTGCACAGGCCTGCGAGCGACGCGCGTCTTCGGAGATGCGGGACTCGAGGGAGAACCGGGGGTGACGATGTCTTGGGCCTCTTCGGTGTGTCCTGTCATTTGTATGGTGAGTCTATGTGGGTAAGCTTTGGTGAGGCGGATTTTTAAGGTGAGCTTGGTTGAAGACTTTTTATTTTATTAGAGAGATTAGGAGTTAATTGTGATGAAGCTTCGTGAAATTAAATTAGTTAGCTAGATTGTAGTTTTTATTTTATATTTTATGAAAAGAAAAGGTTTTTTTAATGTGGGATGAAAAAATTGCTGGTGGTAATAAAGAGATTTTCATAATAATCAGTCTATCCTTCGTATTTTCCCCTGTAAAATTACAACTATTTTGAAAAACATGAAAAAATTCGGGTATTTTTTCAATTTTTGTTAAAAAAAAGAAAACTAGCTAACCAAGTACCCTGACCAAAACTGCACACCGCAATCGCGAGCCCGACATCTGCATAATTTCCATGATGCTCCAAGACTCTCGTGTGTGCTCCCCGCGCTCCTCTCCTCGAGTTCTTTCCGCGTCTCTTCGTCCGCGGTCCTCACATCTAGGGCCATTGACACTTCTCATCTCTGACTATCTCATCTTGTCTCGCGTCGCGTCGTCTCCTTCGTGCACGCATTTTAATATTTTACCCAATTATTAAGGGTCTTTCTAATGCTCCCAACTGGCTAATAAAAGAAATACTTTATCGATTATATTCATTTTATTCAGCGAACTTCTTCATATGCCAGCACCGTTGAATTACTGCACAAAAATAGCCAAATACTTTGCGTATCGCATCTTTTTTCACCACCTATCCGATAATCGAGCTTTCCTGGACCAGCTTTGAAACCAACCCCCCACGTCTCACCCTCTTACAAGTCGTCGCGAAGTGCAAGGCTTCATGCATGTGTACCCAGACGCGACAGAGAGAGAGCAAGGAACCGTTCGTTTGTCTTGGGCACACGCGCGCGTTCTCTCTCTCTCAGTCCTTATGCGCGGTCGTTTGAGTTTGAGCGAAACTTGCAGGCCCGCCTTTGTGCGCAGCAGCAGCGCCACGGTGTCGGTCGATTGTCTCGTGAATGATTTTCGACGTCTGTTGCGGATGGTTTTCGAGGAGACGGAAGAAGTTGGCGACCTGGGTGAATGGTTGATTAATTGCACCCATGAGGTGGATAGAAATTATAAATAAGAAGGATTTGATTTTTTGTTGGATTTTTTTAGTTTTCTTAGAAGCGTGGATACAGAAAATCATATACCTTGTAAATTTATTTCATAGCTATCTGCAGTACGCAACAATCACAAAATCGTCGATAAAAATACGAATAAATCATGCGCGACTCTCACAACGAGAATTACATTTGGCATGAGAGTGTGTACATGGCGCCAGCGTCAGAACGTACATTTATTTTCGCGAGAGAATTTATTTTTACGATATTTGCAGAGTCAAAATGAGATGAATTCGGGCGCGCGCGGTGTTTACGCGCGCGCGTGCCGAAAAGCTCGATGAGGAATAAAACTTTATTTTTCCCTGCCGTATTTACAGAGGCAAAATATATACGGGGGTGGCAACCCAGCCTTTTTCGCCAGAATCAAACGGCCAGCATCAGCGCGCGAAGCTGCTAACAAGCGCGCTGCATTGTGCAGCATAAATTTCGGATGGAAAGGAGCTGCTGCTGCTGCGACACGAATTGCGTTCGACGAATTTTCATTAAAACATTTTTCCCAACATTTTTTGGCCTTTTTTCGGTTGGTAATTATCATGAGGAATGGCAATTGCTAGAATTCCGGCCTTTGACGGCGGATGCAAGTGAAATTTTCAGGTATGAAAGGCGATTGGGGAGAGTCAAAAATTCGTATAATTGTCAAATGTTATGAAATATTTGACGAAATGGAAATTTCGATTTTTATTTCGATACGAAATTAATTTCAATTCATTAGGTGTATATGAAAATTATAATATACATATTTATCTATCGAGATTAACATTAAATATTAATTATTCTCTCACATTACGTATTATAGAAATTATATTTCATCCGTTTCGAAATTCGAATCCAAAATCAAATATTAAAATTAAAATGAAAAACCAATCCGCACCGGGCGTCGCAATTATCCGACGTATTCAGCACCGCGCGATCGCGGTATTTTACACCCATAGAAGCGCGACTTATCACTCTCATTATTATTATTATAAAATCCCCTCGAATACCAGCTGATAAACGAAATATTCCAGTCTCTGCGTTCCCGGAGATTCTTTGTGAATCCACCTAGGACTAACGACCGTGCAGCGCAGGCACTGGAAATTCTCTCTCTCCTTTGCGCGCGGCTCATTATGCATGCGCGCGGAGCGAGAATCGCAGCGGCGGCGGACGCTTTCGTCGGGGCTTTTTCATACGAAAAGGTTTATACGGATTGGAAAGGAATTTGTTAGCATAGAATGACGAGATTGTCATTGATTTGTGTTCTTTTTCAATCTGTTTTATAGGGTGTTTTTTATGTGTTTTACATTGGTTACGTGAATTTGTCGTTTCGAGAGAAAAATATTTTGTATATGGCTATTGAATAAATACAGATGCATAGTGAGAGGGGGGGGGGGGTAAGATTTAAAACTCTGTTATATTTGTTAAATAATGAAATTGAATTCTGTGAAACAAAATGAAAGTTGAGAATTGGTAAAAAAAATAGGAACTTTATTCGACATGTAAATACTATTTTAAAATTCAGTTTTCAAATGTTTGTAGTTACATACTAAGAATAAATATCGTTAAAATTACAAGAAACGGTAACGCTGAGTTTTGCTTTGCTAGCAATTCGTGGAACCTTAATATAACTTGGGTTCAATACAGAGCTGTATGAGACTCATAAAGAGAGCTTAATTTATCCGTAAAATATAAAAAAAAACATTTGTATTCGATAACAATTGATATCTTTTATATAAAAATCTTCTTTTTCACTTTTCTAAAATAAGAATGTAAATTTTAAAAGTTCGAAATCAATCTTCATTAGCCGAGAGCACATCCCGACATTATACCATCTCCCCGACACCCGCGAAAATAAATCGCGCGAGTTCGCGCATCCGGCCTTTACAGATCCCCAAAAAGCAAAGTCCGCGTTCTCTCTCTCGCGGGCGCGGAAAACTCGAGCGGTGCGTAACGCAGCGAGGAACTACTCCTCGTGCCGCGAATCTAATCGCGGAAACTTCTCTCTCTCCGCCCGTGTGAAATCGCCGAAAGTTCGCGTATTATTTCGCGTGCGCTGCGAGAGAGAGAGAGAAAAGAGAGAGCGAGAGAAGTTGGCGGAAGCAAAGACGCGAAGTTCGGCCGGAAATTCATACGGGAAATTCCGATGCGAGTAGATGATTCGATTCTCGTCGGCTGAAAGTTGGAGAGAGAGAGAGAGAGAGAGCGTAACTTTTTTTTCAGCGCGAGGTGATGATTTAAGTGGTAGGTACGCGGAAGTGTTTGGGTTTCGTGAATTTTGATTGAAGCGGTGATTGTTGAATGAGCGGAGGGCTTGTAATTTTTATTGTGTTTAATTTACGTATTCTGAATACTCGAGTCTACTTATTTATTTTCATTGGGCCAAAAATCTTGTAGTCAATGTTAAAAACGTATCTCCAAATGATTTTCGCAATATTTGAAAATTCAAACGATACTTATACGGCTCACCAACATTTCCCACCTTATTACAAAAATCCAAAATACTTGAGATTCGATCCTCACCCGGTAGCAACATTATTTTCACCGTAGAGTCAACTCGCGGAGAGAATTTATTTTCGATTCCCAGGAAAGCACGGCGGCAAACTCGCATCCGGTACGATTCAATCCGCAGCGAGGGTGAGAAACGGAAACGCGTAAGATATTGACATACGCACGGAATTCCGGAAACGAAGTAAATCCGGTACGACTAGACGGCAACAAAGTGTGAAAAATAAACATACTCAGCAAACGCATTTAAAACAACGCTAACGTCATCGCACCACCGTGTAACTTATTTCCTAAGTGGAAAGAAAAGATAACGGCGTCAGCGAGTTCTCGAGAGATCGATGGCCGCAGTTTCGCGTGGGACGGTTTATAGGCCATTCGGCAAAAAGTTAACGTCTATTAACCCTGATGTACAGCCAATGAAAAAACACACCGCGTGGTCTTGTGGTCGCATCGTCCGGGGGATTAATTGTCCGTGCCACTTAACGACTCTCTCTCCACTATCGAATGATGAAGTTAGAAGCTAGGAGGGGCTGAACTTCGCCCGATTAGGCTGAGTCATTCAGTCGAAACGGCTGATTAGAAGGTTCTTGGGGGCTATAGTGTATGTCACAGTTGACTTTTAGCTGGTTGATACATACATCGAAACGTTTTCCGTCGATTTATTTGAAATTGTAAACAGCCATACATCAATCAAGCTCTACCTCTTCATCTCGACAGATATGACCATCCGATCAAACTCTTCAACGATCGGCTAATTCCATGTAATATCCATTATTTTCTAATCAGCGGCAGCCATATCCTCTGGACCACCTAACGAGCAGCATATCATCGACCTCTCGAACCTTGCGTACTATAGGGCCTAATAATATTCGTACAATAACCGCGACAACAATGGCGGGGAGGCCGAAATGCAAATGCCGCTGCTCTTTCGCTTAATCTTATTCGCCAGTGATTAATCCCAATTGCGGTAATATAATTCGGTCCGCGATCGCTGTTTATTAATTAAGCGCTCCGGGGTATATAATGCCAGTAGTCGCCATGAATGGGCCGAACCGATGTATTAATCGTAACGCGCAAGTCTCTATGCGAAAAGCTTACGTTTCCGTTCGGATTCTCGCGGAAAATAAACTCGCGGTGGGGCGGATCGTTAATAAGGGGGGAAATTGCGCGCAACGCTGTAATGGCATAGCGGCTGGTCGGAAATATTTTGGAATGCAAATGTTGGTAGAGGCGAGGGAAAAGTATAATAAGCAGAATTTAAATTTAAATTTTGAGGTTTATGTGGGTATATTGATTGCGTGGGCAAAAAGAAATGAAAATAGTGTAAAAGGGGATGATTGTAGTAAGCGTATTATACATGCACTGGATTGTTATTCTAGTTGAGTTGTAGAGCTTAAAATATACGCGACATCAGCAATCCAAGATACTATATCAAATTTACGCAGCCAAAAAAGTAAACCAACCGCTGCACTTGAGAATCTCAAACGCCGTTTTCCAATGCACTAATTTATCAACCGGTCGTCTTCGGGAGCAGTACCTCGTCGTCCACTGCACTTCCTCAACGAAAAATCAGCATTTAACGAGCGAAATTTCCAATTCGCGAATGAATATTCATTTTCATGGGACCTCCCGACCTTAAAAGAACTTCTTCGACGCGCTCCTCCCTAAATTATTCATTTTTTTTTCTGCGCCCGCGCGTGAGGTAGAAAAAAGCGCTTATTGACCAAAGTGTCGCAATTCGCGGGGGGCATTTAATGGGAAGCTTTTGCGCTTTCATTATTCATAAGTGCAACCGTGGTGGTTGGCGGCAATGCTCGCGAGCGGGGCGATGGTATATGACGTTTGCGTATGCAAAACTCGGCGCGCTGTCATATCTAATGTATGCGATGAATAAAAGATTAATAAACAATTGGCGTGTGCCCGAGCTAGTATAGCGCATATACAACAAATTTCGCCTGCATATTGCATTCATTGCGTGCATCGACGATATCCAACACTTCCGGCTGAGTGGTTTCATATTTCATTCGAATGAAATATATATACCGTATGATTGCGTTGGAAGATAAAAGGTTATTTTTTTACGAGAACAAAGTTAATCGTGTATAGGGGTGTTAAGGTTAATTACTTACATATGTGATAGAGCACGAGATTGTTTTCGGTGCTGCCGTGATACCTCTGGAACGCCTGATTGATCGGCGCGAAGACCGTGACGTGCCTGTGCATCAGCGTGCTGTTCGCTATTGGATTGCTCTCCAGCAGCGAGTAGAACTGTGAACAGAAGAATGGGGACGTAAGGTTACTCTTTGCTTTTAAGATATTGCTGGTTAATGTTGGATTTTCTGATATAGAAATGGGGCGAATGCGTGCTGAGGCTATCTATTTAAGTGCGCTGGGTTAGAGAATTCTAGTTAATAGAATATACAAATATTGTTGTATCCTTTAAAAGCTAAATAATAGAGAGGGAAAGAAATCAATTCTTCTCTGTGTATCTGGATGGTCATCGGTTCACGTCTGACTTGTTATAGATTGTACTACTGATGGCAAACATAAATTTACAATTTAATTTGTGTGAGAATCTACTACTTTCATATTAAAAATAATCTGTTATTGATTATCAGATAATAGATTCAATATAAAGATAATTATTTAATGTAAGGAATAATGGAATCCACATTTCTTCGTACAATATTATATACCGTCAGTATAGTACCAATCAAAAGAGACACACTTCACTTCCACGTAAAACCGAAATTCCATTAAAAACATACTTCCCCGGCCGCCTCTTTTATCAAACCTCACCAGGCAGATGAGCAACCTTAAAAATCGCTTTCCCCAGCCGTTTTCCGCAACCGCCTCTGACACGGCTAATTCCCGGCCTATCTCCCTCTCCAAACGCACGTTTAAAAGGCATAATAAGTGCCGACAGACGACGACGGGTAGAGAATCGAGCAGCCGGCGGAGGATACATTCCCTCTTCTAATAATCTCCCTCCTCGGCCGTGACAAAGGCGCGGCTCGTTAATTATCAAGGTGTAATTAGCTCCTTCGCGAGAAGAGATAGAGAGAGCGAAGCTCCGGCGAAAAAAGACGATCCACTTTGAATTATCCGCCGAGAGTATAAAGAAGACGCCGGTGAAAGGGGACGACGCGCGCGTCTTTCGTTCGCCGCGCCTTTTTATCTCGAGAGAGCGAAGCGGAGGATCAAAAGGGTACGCGCCTGAGGCTACTGGAGGAGGAGAATGATCATCGGTTCGAAGGAGGGAGGATGGATAGAGGCACGAGGTGATTTTTAGAGGTAATTGTGGACGTTTACAAGTGGAAGGAATGTCCGGGAGGGATGTTGTTTCTGCTGTCTTTGGGACAGTGTTACTGGATGTATCAGTTTCCATTACGTTTTATTTTTAAAATGATTCATTTTATCTTTAAGATACTCCATATCAAGAAGAATCAACGTCATTTTACAATAAGTGTGACGCATTGTGTGACTATCCTCTTTGAAAATTGACATATTATTCCATTATCATTTTCCATTGTTACCTGAACGTTCACAACGACTAAGCATCTGTATTACATAATATTGAGCTAGAAGCGCTGCTAATAAATCCCATAATATTTATATCTCGCTACCGTAGTAACAGCTGGGTTAATATCTAATAATCACACAAACTCCAGGAAGGAGTTACCTAATTCAGCTTCCATTCTCACCGGCATAGGAGAGAATCTAAGTACGCGCCTCAATATTGCCCGAAGTCGCAAATTACTCTGAATCACGGATGGATTACACGCGTTAATATCGCGATCTGCCGCATAGCAGGAATATCCAAGATATCTCCTCGCTAACGCAATTGTTAATTAAACAAGGGGAACAGGTCGTCATTGTTTTAAATCAATAGCAACTCGCTACTGCTGCTGTTGTTCATTCAATAAATAAACATTTTGACAAGCTTTTTGAATTAGTAGTTTGAGAAGACAGTCTTGTCCGATTTTCTTATTGAATGACCCTTTGAACCAGATGTAATAATGAGATCTAATTCCAGGCTCAACATTTCTCGTTACATCTTTTATACGACGAAACTCGCCGTTGTTAAAGTCGATATACGACGTACATATTTAACCGCGTTGGGTGGCATTGTACTCCCGCCCGGCATGTCAAAAGCAGCCGAGACGACCAGCAGCAGCAGCGGCGGTTATGAAGTGGGTCGGCGTACGGTTTTCATTCTTCTTAAAATTTACAACTGCTTGTCAGTTCTTTGAACGGTTGAAGTTTACATACAGGAATGCGAAACTTCATCTTGCCCGCGCGATATTGAGTTTCATGCACGCGGAAAAATATATGCGCGCAAAACTTTTCTATCTCTTCCGACGTCTTTCTCTCGTATCTCTCGCGAAGGGATAACAATATACATATAAAAGCTGAAAAATTTTTTCGTAGAAAGGAAAACTGGTATTTTTGTATCGGGTATATTTTTGATGCTTTTTATAAACTTGATTATAAACAAGGGCAATCTGACTGCCATTAATATTAAGTAATTTAATTTTTAAGACTGTAAGACCGATGGAAAAATTATTATCAGTTTTTATAAACTTATTTAAAAAAAGGTTAAAATTGTAAAATAAATACTAAAAATGAACCATTGAATATATTATTTCATTTTGACGTAGAAGCATTCATACGAAGCAAGTTTGGTAATGGAGTAGCATGATATAAATATTTCAAATAATGTAATGCACTACTGAAGATTACTTTTTATTTATGCAACGCATTGCTTTCGTTATTTCAAAATAAATAGAATAACATGCATAATACAAATTTCCACACCACCTCCGTAGCATTTATTTAAAAATCTAACGAGCCCTTTCTCTCTTATTTCATTATCTTTCAATCACCCAAGCGAATGAATGCATAGAATAGAGACCCCCGCGCGTAAACCAAATTAAATACTATGTGCGAAGTGCGCGAAGGGCAATAATTAACGGGCGGAGTAGCTCGATCGATTTGCGGAATCGCGGCCTCCGGCGGCAATTGCCCGCGGGGCCCAATTCGCGTTGCACACGCGCTCTCGTAATCAAATCAATCGACGGACAAATTTTATGTCTCGATTCGATTAGCCCGTAGTCGCTAACTGCCTTTGGAATGTTCAGTTTGGCGAGGAGAAGAGACAGTTCGGTGATAGTGTAACACGAGTACCGCCGAGTTTCGAGTTTGATGTAAACTATAGTTAACAGATATTATATGGCAGGTTGGGTTTTATTCATGCGTGGAAAATAAACGACTTCAAAAAGTAATGTCACATGAGTTTTGAATTTAAAACGGAAAGAGCAATCGCTTTAGAAAGGTTGAATAAAAGTGACAATAAATGTAACAATAAAAAGGACAATAAATATGTACTATTCAAATTGAAATAAAATGATATTTATTTTAAATTAAGTTTTAAGAATAAACATTCAAAATATTTTCATTTGTAATTTTCATTTGTAAAACTAATATTTCAAGCACACGAGCTACCGCAGCAAACTTTTTGTATGCACGTTGTTCTACTACAGAGCAATTTTCAGCACTTCCACCCCCCACCTGCTGACAGCCTGATTCCATTTTAATTACTTTTAAACTCATTTGCGATTCGCAGTGCGACGCTTTATCGCGATCTCTGAAAGTCGTCTGCACGCCCTCGAAATTCCAACAAACGTTCCACTACACCAGTGAAATATCGATTGGCCGCCGTCGTTCATATCGCGCCCGATTTGATCTCACCCCTCTTTACGGCGTCTTTCGCGAGGACCGGAAGTCGGATGCTGAAAAGAAGGGACGCGCACCGTAAACTTCGACGCGGCCACTGTAAATAGAGGACCATTGCTGACTCTTTTCTCGGGTGTAGTACCTACGGAGGAGGAAAAGGATGTGGGGAAAGAGAGGAGGCAGAAGTTATCGCGCGGTCGCCGGAATTTTGATTTATCTGGGGGGCTGATATTGCTTTTCAGAAATAATAAGTCGAGGTGAATTTTTTTTTTAATAAAAAATAAAATGGAAAAACTACATTTTGCCGTTACAAGAATGTATAAAAGAATTTATTTAGTTAGCAAAGAGGCTCTTGACCTGATGTAATAAGAATACCAACCTTCGACGGAAGATCCGCTGGGAAAAGTTGTTTCCACGCGTCGCAGAAAAACAGTAAATGCCTTTGTCATCACCGAAAATCCCCTCAAAGTAGCTTCCTCTACGTAGCAAAATAATTTAAAGAAGCTTTCGGCCCCGCATCGCTGGCAAAATTCACTATGACAAAGGCGTCGCTTCTTTTTTTGTCCCCCGACCCGACGAAACTCGGGCTCGAAAACTACACGAGGCGAAAAATTCCACCCTATTACACGAGTCCATTTACGTTCCGCGTAATATCAAACAGAAAAGCACGAAGGTACGGAGGAAGAAAAAAATAGAAACACGTCGGCGTCCATTCATTACCGGCGATGAAAAGTTTACTTAGCTCGGCATCAATCATCCACCTCCCGACAAAAACTCGCACACGCGCTAAACGCTAATTCCCACCGCGCAACTTTCACCCCGCGGCGGCGGATTCGCGAATAATAACTTCGCAGGCTGCCCGTCACTCAGGCGCGCGATTATTTTTCCCTTTTATCGATGGACGAACAAAGGCAAATTAATTACCCGGGGTCACGACATGTCTCCATTATTTCCCGGGGAGAGAGAGTCCCTTTTACGTTTTTCCGCGCGTGTTTTGCTTCCTTTTTTTCCGGGGGAGAGGGAGAGCGAGATAGAGATACAAGGCGAGTGCGCTATAGCGACGACGGCGGGATAAAGGAAAAACATCCAATTATTCTACAATATTCAGCCTTTGATCATCGTCCGGTCGTCTTTGTTCTCCGCGCTTTTGCGGCCGCGTATATACAGCAATATTTATTTATGCGCGCTTTGCCTGCGTTCCCCGCGCGCCTAATTGTATTTTGATTGCTGCACTATGAATGTATAATGGTAATAATCAATGTGCTGTGTCTTATATTGCAAATATAAGATATTTTGTATTATTGCGTAAAATTGGTACATTGTCTATGCAGAAGACTATGATGCAGATCATAAAACATTCCTTATTGTAAATCAATCAGCTCAATTCTTAAGCACAACAGCCTCGCGTTAGTCACGTCAGCATCAACCAATCACAAGTTTATTTTGATCGGACTTAACCAATCACAAACGTCTTATTTTGGCTTCACTTTCCGCTCATCACTTTCATGTGCAAGTTTAATGAGAATCGCTTTGATTCCTCCCGATTTCCAGGAAACTCGCCAATGGAACCTCGAATCTCCGTCTAATTGAGTGGCCCCCCTTCTCAACCTGCACCTAATTTCGATAATTGATGAAAATTCCGGTTCTTTTCTGCATATATCCACACAGAAAAAGAGAATGGGGGCGTATATAGGAGAAAAGCCGCTTTCTGACCGCGGTCGGCTTTTACTGTGAAAACGCAAAGTCGCTGCCGCAACTGCGCCGGTCTCATTACGCGTTACAAAAGCGATTTTCTTTTGAGGAATATCGAGATTTGAGAGAGAGATAGGGAAAAGTGAGCCGGTATAGCTAGAGGCGGAGATGCTCGTTAAAGGCGCATATTATTGAGTCTTCGTCCCGATGTTCTAAATGCGCCGCCGCCGGTAATGCGACTGATAAAGAGAATGAACGCTTTGATTAGCGTTGCGCCAGCTCCATTTCTCTAGCGCGCGGTTAACGTACTTTGAAGGTGGAGACATAAGTGGGAGCTTGATTGTGCGATTCTTTTATTTAGGAGCTTTATTGAATTCACGCGCTTTTTGCGTTTTCGGTGTGGGGGAAAAAGGAGTTCTTTAATGGGGGAGAAATTTTTATTGAGCGCGCATAGTTGATTGGCGAGCGTTTAGAGAAGCGCGGGGCGGTGGAATGAGAAACTGGTGGCTTTGGTAGAAAAGGTAGTTCGTTTTAATCTTGAAAAGGAATTGATTCTTTTGTAAAAAAATTCATTGAAAATTGTTAAAATATTTAATTTGGCAGATGGTTAAATTAACTCGAGAACCTTTGCAGGGTAGGAAATTGTACCAAAAAATCTCAACACTCATCATCGTCATTATTACCCTTACAAACCGTCCAGCCCAATTCCAACTTACCAAAGTGAACAACCAGAACTTCCCACCCCCATACTCAGTTTCGCTTAACGGCATTAAAAACCCTCCCCCTCGCGAAACTTCGCCCCACGCGTCAACTTATTTATGACAATGAGCTTTCCCTCTCTCTGTCTCCCACTCTTCCGCGTATAAAAGCTGGAAATCGTCGAAACAAAGTACAGCAAGATTTTGCGCGGCGCGTTTTACGATTCGAATTCGAGGGCGGGGGAAATTTACGGCGCGAGTTAGCGAGCGCGTGGACCGTCGTAAAACGCGAGGTGGAGAAACACGGCGCGAATCGATTCGCTATGGGGGGCTATGGCTACAGAGAGATTTTTCGATTTGCAAGCGATTTGCGAAAAGGCGTGTGGTAGTAGTAGTGGTGTGACGAATGGTCAGATGCGACGATTGGTTTGTGAATGGATTTTATTGTTCAATTCGATGAAGATTAGTATGATAAGCGTGAAATGACGTTGTTATCGTGATGATTTAGTTAGAAGCTTATTTCCAATAATACCTGATGTTTATGTGTAATGGTGGTGGTTTCTTACGCGTAATCAATATTATGTGGGTTATTATTCAATAACAATCGGATACTGTTTTGAATTACGAACATATATTTTGTTTACAGCTGCGGGCAACCGTCATTCACCATTATTCCTGATACCTATATTCGCATTATCAAAATACAAAGAGCGTATTTTAAATTATTGTACAAATGCTGTCATAATAACACTTTCATTTCGCCAAAAAAATCACGAACGTTTCGGTTGATTAAAACGTATAAAAAAGAGCATATCGAAAAAACATTAAATTTAAACGAATGCCTCTCCAGCCTCTCACGCGAGGAAAAACATTTACTTTACGTCTCGCTCTCTGATAAGAAAAAATGTATAAATAATTCAGATTGCAAACGCTATCTTTTTCTCGTAAAACGCGCATGCGTGTACGTGCAGATTTAACGCGTTTCAAAAGACCCCGACGTAAAAATCCGGGCTTCCACCACGTTGTGTGTACATATATATATATTTATATCGAGGTGGGCGCGCGAGGGAGAAATTTTATTATAACCATCAAAAGGGGATCGCACGCGAGAGGAGTTTTGCGGTTATGGATTTTTAAATTACCGGGTAAACAGCGCGTAAATTCGACCCCGCGTGACGCCTGATGTAATTTCAGACACGCGGATTCCAAGTTTCGCGTTTCTCATTGATAACTTGATTTTCGCAACGTGGGAATACCGAAGTAGGCTTATTACCCCTGCGAGCGAGCGCAAAGTTTTTGTAGCTGCTGGGCTGATTAATCAGGGAAGTTTCGCGATTCTCTCTATTGAGAGAGGGGTGTATTATAAGTTTGATGTAATTTTCAGATTTTTGCAAATTTAAATTGAGTTTTGCGTTAGAGGAGGTTCGCGTGGCCGATGTAAAAAAACTATCAAGAGTATGGTTAATGAGAACGGAGAGCCGCTTTGAGAGCTGCTTTTCCTTCAAAGTTTCTATACCAAATAATTCAAACTTATTAAATATTTTTATAAAGAAAATTTTAAACCTGACACAATATTACGACAGAGAAATATTGCCATACTTTGTAAAAACAAGGAGCAATAAAAGCCTCTCACTTGTCATTCAACCGTGGCTCTAATCTCACTTTTCCAGCTCATCAATTACACCTAACCGGTCGCTGCTATAGGCGGACAATAACCTGGCACGAGTAGTCGCGCAAGCCCGCCATTACCACAGATAATCTTCGTAATTTACACCCCCGGCACAACGACGCTGCTGCTCTTTTCGCAATTCTCGCGCAATCGACGAAAAAAGAAAGAAGTAGGCCATTAGGCGTCGTTCGGCGCTATCTCTCTAGCGATCGGGCGCGTTCTCGAAAACAATAACGAATTCGAGCCGAGCTAATTTTACGACGCGCGCGCTCGCTTACGGTTAAGTCGATTTTACGGCGGGGGAAAGGGACAGCGCGGACGTAAATTTGTTTACGGTTCGGCGGGAGAGAGAGAGAGCCGCTAGCGCGGGGCGTGTGCGGATACTCCAAAAGTGGCTCGTTAATTTTCCAACGAATTGTGGGATGGGGTGGGGGTTGTTGGGGGAACGGGTTTTTAGAGGTTTCAGCGGTTGGAGATTTTAGAATGACGAGTAGGTAGTTTGATTTTAAATGGAAGGGGGGTTGAGAGATGTTATTGATATGAAAAGTTCAGTTTTAGAGTGACGGTTTGATTTGAAATGATAGGGAAGATGAGGTTATTGATATGAGTAGTAGAGTTGCTTCGGAACAATTGATCTCTTAGGTATTTTCAAGGTGGTTGTAATGTTTTACTGAATGTAACGATTGAAAAGTTTGTAAGGAGCTTTAAAGTAGAATAATAAGTAAGTAAGATAATTTTTGAAGATATTTTCAGAAAAGATGACGAAAACAAGTTGAAATTATTATTTCTTGCAATGAAAAACTTGCAATGAAAAATTTTGGCTAAAAATGCTTTCATTTAATTAACAGCTACAAAATATGGTTAATTTTTTACCAGTTATGTGACTATTACTCCGCAAAAAGTATCACGCAAATACGGAAAAATTATCCATATATCAGTTTTTATTCGCGAACATTCACATATTTCCAACGTTTTAAACTTTTTAAAATTGTAAAGGATCCTCAAAGCTAAAATAATTAGTGTACAAAAAGCCGTCTACAAAAAAAGAAGAGTTTCCCATCAGCATTATACCACCACTGAAAGAGTAACTCTACCAAAAGGCTTTTTATTTTTTCTATTTTCGGTTACATCCGCTCGCAAATATTTATACGACTGTTACCAAAGTTCGCTACTCTCGCGTAAAAAGCCGCCACCGCGGCTTCTGCCCATGAAATTTTAAAAGATTTTGGCCGCGCGCGTGTACCTTTCATTTGGCGTGGCAAAACTTCCCGAACTCATTCCGCGATCGGGCGGGTCGCGCGCTTTCGTAAAAAATGTATTTGTTTGCCAGTCGTCATTACCGCGATGTTTACGTTTAATCGCTTTTGTGTACACAAACTCGGTGCGAGCGCGGGCAGCGGTTCGAATGATACATAAAGCGGGTAACGAGATAAAATATAGTTATATATTTGTATAAATATGAGACAAGTGAGCTCGAAATAAAAAAATATATGTTTGAAGGGAAAAATGTATGTGTACTTCTTTCGACGTGGAAATGATTAGCGTGAAACTTTGGTTTTTCCATGCGTAATTAATGCGTCGTAAAATATAACGTTTCGACAAATGCATAAATATTTACATATAGCGACATCCGAGTTTTAACAAAATGAAATATTATCCACCAGGTGTGCATGTCGGTGAACAGTTCCGTGTACGCGTGTGAATACATTTATTGATTAGACAGCTCACCTCATGGGAAGAGACGCAAATCTCTTGGGTATCTTCGCTCATCTATCGGTTCGGTTTACCCTCCGAAATACAATATAACCGTGATAATACCTAATCCTCGATTATCATAATTTTTTAAGATTAATTCTCCACTACTCCCGGAAAATAAACAAACCAATGCTATCCCGGAAAATCCCTTCGCTTTCGCAAAATTAGTCCATAGCCGAGTCGTCGAAATCTCCCTCTCTCGCCGCAACAAAAAAAAACTCTGACCTCCCATCGGAAATCGCCGCGTGCGCGTGCACGTATTCAATATTAACGGCCCCTGGAGGGGGACTACGACGAGTGCTGCTGCGGGCAAAAGTGCGCCACCGCTGCCCATTACACTTGTACGTTCGTGAGCACGTGTTTACGAGTCGCGTGTGTCGTCGAGACGCGAGCGCACGTGCCTGCCTTTATTGCCGCTCCGAGGATTATGTTTACCCGCGAGTGTCCCCGTTTTTATCGGCGTTTTACGGCGCTCCCGAGGCCCTCGCACGGTTGTTTTTTGGCGAGGATTCGGGTGATTTCGCGGGGTGCTCCTGGACGATGGAATTTCGAAAATGGGGGTGGGAAGGTGGGTTTCGGGCAGTGATTTTTTATGTCTGTGGAGGGTGATGTTCGTTTGGGTTGTACATTTAATCTATAGATTAAGGTGGTTCGTCTGCCAAAATTGACATTAAATATGAACCTTTTTTTCAACTACTTTGTCGCGTATAAAGTGATAATGTAATTGGAAATTCTGGTATTTCAAGCAAAGAAAAACATTTTTTCGAACCAAATTTAATTATGGGTAAATAAAGTATTTGATAAACAATTGAACGTATCTTTACATAGATAAATTTTCAATTTTCAGGTCGGTACCTCACCCCGAAATTGCAAATGGAACAAAATCATCCCTTCAAAATTGAAATCGGATAAGAAATAAAAAAAGATTCTCGTGTTTTGTAAAATTTTATTTAGATGAAGCTATCTTGTTTATCAATAATTAAATTAAGTTATAATAAATCCCTTCTTTTCAATTATATTATCACTCATATTATAATATGAGTGATAATAATATAATTGAAAAGAAGGGTATTTTTTTAACTCAATTACGCGAAAAAGTAGTTGAAAAAAATTTTATATTTAACGTCAATTTTGACACACGAACCAGCTTAAAACAACGTTGAATGTTGAGTTAACATATTCAAATGTACTTCCACTGAATAATGCAAAGATTGAAACACTGCGCTTACAATTGAACAATTAATAATAATATGCAAGGAAATATGAAGTAATTAATTAGGAAATTAATTGAGAGAAAGATATTGTAATATTTGATGAAAACGTTCTCCCTGTTGACCAAGATAATTAACCTACTTACAATGCCAAGACCAAATACGAAAGTTTTATCCCTACCACATGCAGTTTTCGTTCTGTTTAAACGGTCCCTAATGGGGTTTACTTGCACCAACATTTCCATTAAAATTACAACCCGCAGAATATTCCAAGCGCAAAAGGGGCCTCTATTACTGCATCCACTCGCCTTAATTCAAAAATACGTTACACACGTAATTACATCCGAACATGAAACCATTACTCTCTAACAAATTCACCTTCGGGCATAGATAATACTGCCAGTCAGTCGCTAAAAAACGCGCGCCACGGCTTGCGATAATAATTCTTATCGAGAAATGTTCTCCGCGCGCGCGCGCGTGCCAATAATTCTTCATACACGCTGCATATGAGCCATTATCGGCCGATAGATCTTTTTTATGCAAACTTCGAGAACGGGCCATTATTTTCACTTTTTTCGGATTATCCGCACCGCGCGTTCTCCCTCTCTCATATTTTTCGAATCTGTCCCCGTCAATACGTGCGCGCGAGGGAAAAACTTGATAATTCCGATTGCCACCGTGATATGTGGTCTTTTTCTATACTCTCTCCCTCTCTCTCTGCTGTATATAACGATGATTTATCCGCCGATTTGAAAAGAAAAAAAAGAAGAAAATAATAAGGCTAATCCGTGCTGCACTACTCTTTTACAGCCCAATTATAAGGTAAGTCGGGGTAATTCGGACACTTCGCTCATTCAGCCATTTTTCTAGTTCATTATCTTCACTTCCAAATATCAAAAATATACATTTTGTACAGTTTTTAATTGTTTAAAAATACTCACTACATTGTTATGGAAGTTTCTATTATGAAATTTCAACGAATCGGCCGTCTTATAAAGTAAAAAAAGCAAGTATTTCGTTTATAGTCGCAATATAAGCTAAAAAAGAAAGTAATACGGGCAGAAAGATGAGACTTTTTCCTTGAAATTAGTATGAAAGTTATATTAAAAATAATTTTTTTTTTCATTTTCTGGAAACAAAATACTTTTGAATCTATAATTCAGCTAATTCGGTCAATCTTTAAAGAAAGTGTGAGCCAATAAAGATAAGAAAGTGTGAAATTCGTATTACTTTCACGAAGTCAGTTATGTGTCTTTTTCTGAGAAGAAACTTGAAAAATGTGATTAGCAATAATCAATTTCATTGATCAAAATGAATTTTTCGTTTAGCTTATGGAGACTCTCATATAGAATTAAAAAACCATGTATAGAACGCATTATAATGAAAAATGAATTCTTCTATTTTCTTTTTACTAAGAATTATTCATAGGAGTTAATAATTAAATACAGGTTTTACATATTTTTTTTATTAATTTTTATTGTTTATGACTTAATTTATTCTATTTTTGTCAATATTGACCGAATTAGATGACATGCCAGGTAATTTGGCCAAAACACACATTTTACATCCTATAAATCCAATATCATTTTTCTTGGTAGTATTTTAAAGTAGTTTTAAGTCTTTTTCACAATGTTTTTCTAACGCATTTACCGTAGGAAAAAGAAAATATTCCGTTTAAAGTGGCCGAATTACCCCAAGTTACCTTACAAGCGGTGTTCTCTCTCTCTCTCTCTCTCTCTCTCTCCTAGCGGTGGCTTCAATTTTAATAGCCCAAGGGCGTAAACCGCAACCCGACGGATACCCCCGCCACGTGCACTTAACAATGTACAGACGGCGTTTGGTTTCACGACGACGAGAGAGAGAGAGAGAGCGCGGATCTCCAATAATGCATCAAGTCGTGTCGCGGGAATTTGCGCGACTTGAAGGAGGCTCCTGCCGCTGCTTTGCCGATTCGATGTGACGGCAGCTTTTTACACGGTGTGAGGAGGTGGATTTGAGCGAGACGCGCGAGGTTTTGTGTAATAACTTAAGAGGTGTTTGGTTTTTCTGTTTTATATTGGATGAAAAATATAAGGTTTTGAAAATATTTAGTTTTGATTTGATATTTTTCGTATTGGATAATAAAAAGCCTGCAAAAAGTAAGCTACTCACGGACAACAAAATTTCGTGTAGGATAATTTTATTGATTTAAAATTTCTTTCATCGTTTAAAACAATATTATTTTACAGACACTGAGCCATTCCTAGTATACTATTTATTCAGATCTTTGTGACCACAATTTATTGCAATCATTTATACAAAAAGTTTTAAACCCCTCATCGATCCTTTCACCCCTACAACATACACTCGAACCAAAATCACGAATCAATACTCTCTCCGACAAGATCGAACGGCCCCTGAATTCCTCGCATCACTTACTCTAGCAAGTCGCGAATAAGAAATGTCCTCGCACGCGCGCACGCGTCACAATGCATCACGTAAGGGGTGGTAGACGCGCGCAATAAAAGCGATTCGCTCGACGTTTTCGGGTAGCTTTTTGCCTCCCCTCTGTCGATATAAGATTAAGCTGCGCGACATTCCAACTCGATACTGACGCGCATGCAAATACTCTCTACGGGAAAATCGCGTGTACGCGGCTGCGCTTACGTATGTACATCTCATTCCGAGCGCGCGCGCATTCGTCACTCTCTACATTTTTAATTCAGCATGTATGTATATACTCACACGCGTTCTTTGCAATTTAAATCGACATTTTTTTGGCTACAGCGCGCAGTAGTCCTGGTTGTTTTTCTTTTGCCGAACGGGCTGCTGCAGTGACGAAAAAGTTCGAGTTGAGTTGACGTGTGTAAGTTATTATCGCAGAGTGCGTCGGATAGAGGCTGGAATACGGTTATTACCGGGAAATAAAGGGGTGATGTGGAGGTTTTCCGAGAGAGATTTTTGTTATAGCGCGTGAAAAGTTGCTGAATTGAAAGAGAATTATTTCGAGGGCGTGGGTGAGGAAAAAGATATGCGCACAGACTGCTGAGCGGATTAAAAGAATGCATTTTGGTAGCAGCTTGTTTGCGCGGAAATTGGTTTAAAGTTGGTTAACAATTTCTATTTTGTATTTTCCTGTTTACAATGAAAAGTTTAATTAAAATACTTATATTTTCTGTCATATTTATAAGTGTTTACCTGTACTAAGGGTTTGTATCATTATAGAAAATAATATCACAAGGTTGATGACTACTAACATACAAATTTTGGACTATCACCAAAATTCGAATCTCGTTCACCACACCCCAAAAATAAAACCTTTAATTCCCCACCGAACGCATCAAAGCGCCGACGGCAAAGCAACTCGTCCATCTTACTCACTCGCGCTCGCGGCGCTATTCAGCTAATGCGTCGGGGGAAATCGGACGCCCGCGTATGTGTCGTCGATTTAACGGCGAGTGGCCGTGTATATGTATTGAAATTCAAGAGCTAGGCACATGCGCGGATCTCGCTTTTCTAGCTATATACTCGTTTTTTTTGGCTCCATTCGAGTGCTCCGCCTCGGATTTCAAAATCGTGACAAAAACGCGAGCGCGAGGTTTATAGTGGATGCGAGGGAAGAGGATTGCTCGCGTTTTCAAGGTTCTCGAGTATTTTGTTTGTGTTCGGACTGTGAATAGATACGGATTGGAACAGTGAAAATGTATCGGGTTGTTGGTAAGACAAAGCAATATAGCAAAATAGTTTTACAGTTGATACGGGAGTTATGCGAAAAATGTAATAAAAAATGTAATAAAAGAATGCTTTATTTATTGAGTTTTATACACAGCGCGTGTTTGACGAAAATTTAATTTGAGCTTTGGAAAATCGTGCTTCGAATATTTAGTTTCAAAATATTCAGGTAAAAGAGACAGGTTTCATATAGTTTAATTAAACAACATTTTTTGCGAATATAAAATGAATATTTCGTTGGCAGCCAATAAACAATTTTTAAAATAATCTAAATTTTATTTCGACCACACCGAAACAATGTTGTCGCGTAGCGCAGCAAAAGTTCTACAAATACCTTGTCATGTAAATTTCCTAAAACAAGAAAATAATAACCTAAACAGAGCCACACACCTTGTGTATACATCCCCTGCGTTCTCGAACTCGCGCGATCGTTGCAACTTTCCCGCGCAAACAGCTGCGCGCGGCGACCCGTTGCTTCCTTAAAGAGCTGCGCGCGCGGGCGAATATGGTCCTTACTTTTTCGTGCGGCCTCATGAATAATTCAAGCCGCTTGGAATTTTTCCGAAAAGAGAGAGAGAGAGAGAGATAGTGTCGTGTCCTAATGGAAAGCGAGGAAGTTCCCTTGGAAAATTCGAGGATTTTATATGGGCAGCGAGTTTGAGAAATATATTAAAATTGAAATTTTGTTTTTTTCGAGGGTGAAGCGGTGGTGCTGGTGATGATGATGCCCGGGAGCTTGAGTTGTGAGAGTTGAAGCGTATGTTTCTAAATATTTTTTCTAAATATTTCATGTTTCATAATTTTGAGTTTAAATTGGAGAATACGAATTAAGGGATTCTAAAAGGTGCAGTACTTAGGATTGTATTAAAAAAGGAATTTAAATAAAATTTCGTGATATGAATAAAAGATAAAATAAAACTTCAATCAGCAAAGCACAAAGAATAATTAATTTATGCGGTTGTTGTTGTTGTTGCAAAAGTAGAGTTATCCGGCTTTGAAAGGATGCCCATTCCATCAACTAATTAAATAAAACTACTTTTCATTTTTAATACATATCATTGTAAGCTCTTTTTTACATGAAAATATGAATATAAGCTTAACAAAACAAAAAAAAAAAAAAAAAAAAAAAAAAAAAAAAAAAAAAAAAAAAAAAAAAAAAAAAAAAAAAAAAAAAAAAAAAAAAACGCATCAAAAACACAGATGAACTCGGTTCATAGACACGTCGGAAAAGATTTCGCATTGCCGCTGTAAAAACGATTTAATAAACGCGCGCATGGCTCGATAAACTGCGACGCATAAATATTCATTAGGCGCGCGCGCGCTTTTTCCGCCGCGTGGCTCGGTGCGATAATGCGGAAAATATACACGTCGATGCCGCGCGCGCGCGCTCACTTTTTTTCCCTCTCACCGCGCGGCGGCGGCGCCTCTGAATTATGAAGGCAGAGGGAGTATACCACGCGCGCGAGCTCTTTTTTATGCGCCGATGATCGCGCGGATTTTCTCCTGTAGTGGCCGCGGGATTAGCAGTGTAAGGGGGTGTAAGTTGGTCTGGTGTGAAACGGTCCTAAAACTAGCAACTTTTTAGTCTAGATAAAATCATTTTTTTTTACTTGGAACTTATTTTCTACATTAAATAATTTAGATATTTAGTTGCGTATTTAAATTCCGTTAATTAATTTGAAGTAATAGTATATTTTATATTATAAAATTCTAACTTTTGAAATTAAATTGTTATTAAAAATAAATTCATTGAACAGTATTTTTACTTATAAAAGAGATTTATACGAAAGAATTTAGAATATAATATTTGAATATTTTGATGAGGAATTAGTTTTATTTCAACACGTACGTGAATTAAGAAAGATAGAATCGAGGATAGCTATAAGCACACTGACACAACGGTTCACGGAATCAAAACATTGCACGCGTTTGTGGGTGTGAGGCCGATTCGAATATCGCGTATGTAGATGTGGGTGCATATATTTGCGCATGTTTAATTGTAGAAGCGAATAAAAGAGAGAGGAAAGCGGCAGGTGTTAAAAAGAAATGTGCCTTGGTTTGCACGATATAACAAAATTAATCTTGATATTGTATTGTCTTCCCTCAATATTCAGGACAATAATCGATACAATATTTATATACTGTTTTCGATATCGATGTAGTCGGCGACGTGCTCCTTTATCCTCTCGGGCCGGCTTACTTAGGTACATGAGGCCACAGGGAAGGGCTGCGCCGCCTAGCGGCAGCGCGCAAACTAGGCTCTGCCCGACGGCACATATATGGCGGGAAAAATCAAATTTCAAATTTGGCATTTATTTATACTTGTGCCGAAATTTCAATATTTTGGTATTAAACTTAATGTATTTGTATATTAAATTAAATTCCGTCACATTATTCTTAAAATTTAGTAAAATTTGTAACTTGAAAGTTTCTTAAATTTAAAGACATTAAAAAAGTCTGAAACCCAAATATCCGGGGGTGCGAGGTCCTCGCAAAAAAGAAAGCTACACTCTCCTGCAGCCCTAAATTATACACTAATATTTTTATGCATTAATTTTCGTGATTTATAATGAAAAAAAAATTGAAACCAAAATTTCAGCTGACTTCATCCACGAAGCCGTAAATTTTCCAAAAATCATACAGATCATATCGCATTTATCATTCCCTAACTGCCGCAATTCCGAATTTCAAAAACGTTTGCGCGCACATATTTCACTCGGTCCCTACTCCGCCTCCCGAAAATCAAGATAAAGCTGCTCTTTGCAAAAATTTGCCCGGCAAACAACTGCGGTGACCTTTCGCGTCCCGTCTTCGATTTTTCTCTCAGACGAATCTTCTTCTTTTTCCATCCGTTTGGCTTCTTTTACGACGCATCAAAAGGCCGCTCTTCATGTTTAATGGAAGCGGCGTTGAAGCGCGCGAACGTTTGAAAAATGAATTTCTCCTTTCACCGATGCAAGAGCCAGGGGTAAGTGCGTTTCTGTGCAGTGCCCCGCGTGTTGGGATTCTGTCAAGTTCTCTAAGACCATTTCTTTAAATTGGTCGAGAGCTGGAAGTTTAATAGACTACGTTCTCTGGTTTTGATTTTTCAAAAGTATTTGTACAAGAATTATTCGTGAGTATATAGAATTCCAGATAGAACTGGAATTTCTCACAAGACTAATTTTCTTAGAATTCTCTGTACTACTCTTCAATAAAATCTACTCAGCAGAATAGACTTTTACCACCCCGCCA
>JAPYZO010000022.1:0-67700 GCA_030522905.1 Torymus flavipes | reverse complement strand
GAACAGTTTCAATTCAGCGCCTATATATACATATAAAAGATGAAAAATTAAGCTGTTGCATATTATATGTGAAACGCACGTCAACTGTCGTCGGTTTCCCTGACAAGCCGCGTGATTTCTTTTTTTTTTTATTGAAAAGCACTGTACAAAGGAAACGTCTACAATCTAGCATTCAGCAGATATATACCCCGAAAGAACTTTTCAACAAGGTATCCTCAAACACAATATACATCCAACTGCATTCCTACATACATGGCTCCTCCAAGGACCTACCGAATCACGCGCGGGCGCAAGGGAAAAGTCCCAAACACAAGACGGACGTGCGGTCGTCCCGTCGAAGAATCACGAAAAATATATGTATACACACGCAAGTCGCCGACACGCGCCGTGTGCAGAGCGCGCTCGTATATATATAACGCTGGCCCGGGGCCCAGATGGCAAGCGCGCGCATCGGGCCCAAGCTGCGCGTACACGCGCGCGCTCCTCGAAAATTGAACTGCCGCGGTACCTACATTGCCACCTGCCCCTCTATATACCAACGTACGTGTGTGTGTGCGTGCCTGCGCGCGTTCGCTATCTCTTAAATGCCTCGGAGGAGCTTTGTGTCCGAGGAAATGATCGCGCGCAGCCGCGGAGGAAAAAAGTAAGTGCAGTTGCCGAGGGAGTAGTCCTCTTCTTCCTTTTTTTCGGGGTGGAAGGAGCGATGGGTGGATTAGGCCGTTGCTGTTTGCTCGCGCCGAGTTTTTGTTCTCGAGAGCGAGAGAGTTATTCTGCGCGGAGGAGTGAATATTGTTGGTCGTGTATATATTGTGTATATAGTCGAGTTTGAATCGGTATTATTTTAGCATGAAAATTGGGGGTTTCGAGAGCTGTGTGTAGCAGGCACGCGTATACAAAATCATTCAATTTGCCCTCGTTAACGCTCAGGACTTGAAAGTATCAATATAAATTATTTTCTTTTTTAAGTAAACTCCCTATAGCATTAACATTACATATTAATATAATTTTAATTACAGTTAAAGGTGGAAACTGTGGTTATTTATATTCAAACAAAAAAACAATTTTGGTATATTTATCTCACTTATTTATATTCTCAGTACTGTTTTATGATATATACTCAATGGTTTAATTAATGTGAACTTTACCGAGTAAAACAAATCGTGGATTAAATTTTCTAACATTACTTTTTTACATTTCATACGCACCTGAGGCTAAAAACTCGACGAAATCTAAAGAGCGCTTGATCCGCACGCGTATATTATTAATGAGCGCCAGAAAAATTCAAATATTCCAACGAGTCCACCATTAATCTTTTCTGTCATCGAGTTTTAAGAATCTGAATTCTTTATACTTAATGTATTTAAACACACATTTTCTTCGCCCCGAAATATCCGCCTTCAAACATAAAATGAAGTCGTTGTCGAGCACACATACATATACTTGTGTTCCATTACACCGACAGAAACCTTCTCTTCAAAAACTTCACAGCTGCACCGCCGCCCATCAGGCGCACCAGTCCAGCAGGCAGTTGAAGGACGAAGTGCAAAAGTAGGCTTTCTCTCTCTCTATCTCGCCCTCTCCCCTGCACTATATGTATATACACTATACCCAACACCAAGCCGAAGTTTCGCGAAGAGTTCCACGTAAAAGGGGAGCAGGCGCGAACCTCGTACATACACGCGCGGGGTACCACTGTTATTTTGGGCAATTGCCGACTTCCGGATACCGCTTTCCGAGCGCACGCACGCTCGCAAGCGTCCGACACAGTTCACGGCGCGTGTGATGAAAATCGACGCTTATAAGTATATAGATGTATATAATATATGGACGCGACGAGTTGCGTTGCCACGCCAGATGCGGATAGATTTGCCCGAGAGAGAGAGAGAGAGAGAGAGAGAGAGAGAGAGAGAGAGTTTTACGCGCGATTACATACGGATAGATATTGGATTTCGAGAAGAATATTTTAAAACGATTGGCAATGTATATACGTATAAGCGATCGATGTATATTATACGTATATGATTGCCAGAGTATAGAATGACTCGTCGACTCATGTGAGAGGGAAATTGGTGGAATGGACGATAGTTCGGCGCGTCTTTGCGCGGTGACACTGAAGAAATATGTATGGGTTTGGGTTTGATGGGGAAATTAAAAAAAGGTTTGTGGGAAATGGATTTTAATATGGGTCTATGATGATGTAAGCGATTATGCTTTTAAAAGATCTTCGTATTCTATGATTTAAAAGTTTTAGAATATTAAAGCTATTAAAATACGTTTAGGACAAAACACGTATTACTTTCAATATTGGGTACTAAGCTACATTATTTTTATGCTTTTCACCAACGGCTACCGTAACACTACGCATAAAATAATTCCCAAACAAAAACCATTAGCACGCATATACATCTGATATAATCCCAAAAGTATAATATATATACATAAAGTGGCCGCGAGACACACCAGGTAGTATAGACGCTCTCACACTCTCACACACACACACACACATATACCGATATTTCACCTTGGCGCATCTATATACACGCAAGAGAGTAACCGGAGCACCGCGGGCGCTCCGAAACCCATCGGAGCATTCCGAACCCTACATATATATACATACGTACATAATAATACACCTCTCGACCGAATTTCGTGTTTACATTGCGCGGGTTAAATAGATGAGTGCGAGTGCGAGAGAAAAAAAAGAGACGACGGTCACAGGCCTGCGGGGAAATTCGTCCGACCTCGCGTACATATAAATAATTCAGAAAATTTCGTACACTTACACGCACACGTGCTCATCTCGCGTGCTCCGAGGGATGGAAAGAGGAAGGAAGGCTGCAGCACCAGCAGCGGCGGCAACAAAGAAAAAAAGGAGGGCCGCAGTGTGTTATATATATATATATATATGTATACGCGAAATCCTGTAACGGTAACGTGCGCCCGCGCGACCAAAATCCCATTTACATCACTTTGCGCGTCGAGCGCGCGATGGGTTTGAAATCGGATCCGCAGGTATATACACACACACACAGACGCGCATTTTAGAGAAATAAGTTTAGCGAGAATCGCGGGTACATATGTGTGTATGTACAGAACGCACGTGTGACGAATTTCTAATCGACGCGCTGTATGCAGTGTCAGCGAGATATGAGCCACGTGCGCGCGCACATATAGTGTTATCGCGCGCGAAGTGGATATAAGGCGACAGAGTAGGCACAATGGAATCGGCAATTTTTTCTTTGTTTTTTTTTTTTTTGGTTTTCACTTGTGGATTGAAACTACGAACGATGCTGGCTTCTTTGTCACGTGGTACACATGGTAGAGAGGATGGGTTAGCTATGGAGGAAGAGAATATAAGTGTACAATATATATGGATCGAAGCGAGGATGTGGGGAGAGAGAGAGAGAGAGTGGGACACAAAGGAAGGGACGTTACGTTTCTCGGTATATAATGTATGTGGCGTATTGATTAGGCCGCGTGCAAGTAGTCGGTTACTGGAAATTATGAATGTTTCAAGTGGTTTTAAGCAGACGGGAGAGATGGAAATTCTGATTGCAGTGGAGGTACTTACTTTAATGATAAGTCTTTCAAAAGGAATTAATTTAGACGTTATACTGATAAAATAATGTTTCTGCGAAATCTCGGAGTTCGAAATGTTTGCGTGATGACAATTAAAAAATAATATAAACGTACGGAGAATCTATAGAGGTTTCGGAGAAATGAGAAAAAGCAAATTGGCTATGAACATTATCGACAAATAAGTTATTATTATTATTGTGGAAATTGATAGGATAATTTACCATTTTATTTTGGTATATATAGACTTATTTAAACAATGAAAAGAAAAAACTTTTGCTCAGTTGCCTCAAAAGATGCAAAAGAAAGTGGAGCATAACCGAAATCAATACGTGGGGGTATCAAATGCACAAAGAAAACTGTTCCCCTATATATATTCTCTTTGTTGTATATAGCTATCCACGTGCTTTCATTGTGTTGAGAAACATATAATCTTACAAATATTCTCGTTTTAACATTTTCATTTGACAAATAATTTATTTAACAAAAGAACAATTAGAATATTTTTATGTAATAAATAATCAATTTTTAGGTGTCTCATGAGCATTGTCGGCAATTCTGCAAACGCCGAGGTACAACGGGCGTTACAACGTTTATCGTGTAGAAATTAACTTGGTAAGCGCGAACGTTAAAAGCTTAAAAACACCACGTGCTCGCGTTGGGCAGGTGTTGTTGCCGTAACTATACCCATACGAATCCTATACAATTTGTTGTATACTGCCTATAGCATATAACGTATCGCACAAAGTAAATCGCGAGCATTGCTTATCTTTACAAACCTTAAAATCACTCTTATATCTTAAACCTGTATATAGGTATAATAAATAAACAAAATATAGAATTATTTTACACAGCATCCTAACGAAAGTAAAAAAAATGATTGTAAATGAATCCCATAACGTACGTACACTCTAAAATCAGTATATAGGTACACACCGCGATCCAAGATCATGGAGATTACCTCACACACATACGCGTGCATACTGCCTACACACCACATATGCACACACATACGTGCACATACGCTTGGTATTAAATTGCATTGCTTTTCAAAGCGATCGAGCATGCGCTCTCCCACTCTCGCCTGCGCGTTCGCTCGTTTACTCTGGGATTGACGTTGCAGTCCGAGAGCGAGAGAGAGAGAGAACTTTGTAAAGATCTTTGTTCTTCGAGGAAGTGCGGGCTAAAGCTGTGTGCGTTCGCGCGCTCCTCTCCTCTCTCTCTCTCTCTCAACTCGCCGGAAGTCCGCAACGCACGGCAGAAAATATAATGCCCCACGGGTTCGCTCGCTATTTCTCGCTTCACTGGCGGGGCCTAAATATCAGCAGCGGCGGCAGCATAGCTCTCGCGATTCCGTCGAACGTCGTTTAGAGAGGTAGAGAGTTGTAGTTTTGCGATGGGGGCGGAGGAGTAGGATCTTTTTGTTTGGGCAGGCTACTCGTGGGCTGTTTTATAATAAGTGTGCGTTATTATCCGACGCGGTGTGGAGCTTGTAGATATTATGGGTTTCGGCGAGGAGACGCGCAGGTATATAATATATCTATGCGACGCGGTGGAAAGGTTCGACGATTTTGAATTTCAAATCTTTTTTTCGGCAAAGTGCTGGAGCCGACAGCCATCTGGCGGTCGGAGCTGGAAGGTTGGAGGTGGTGGATTGGATGGATCGGTCGGTAAATGCATTTGAAATTTCTGAGCGAAAGTTTTTATGTACCAGTCGTAAATAAAAATACTTTTATCACACATAGGTTTATTCGTGTATTAGAACCAAATGCCCAAACAATTAAGCACATGAACAAAAATACACACATTAATCCTATAATAATAACGATATACATATGTTTCTTAAACTAAAAGTTGAGAAAAAATATATATTTCCGCTTCCTCGGCCGAAAATTTCGCGGTAAGACTTTTTGCTATCTACTAAAGTTATTTCCGTAAGCGATCGGTGTAATTCTTATCATTCTGCGAAACTGTTTCAAGCGTGTAGTAGTCGATTTTGTTCGATGGAACGACAGGAAACACAAGATAAGAGATGTAAGTAGGTGTTTCTTATCCCGCTATTTTATTATACATGCCCCTTATGTACGTCATAATAGAGAATAACGTCAATCTTGACAATAGTATGTCTGTCTTCGGGAAATTCGATCGATGCCTCACATCCAGTTAAATTTATATATCGCAGATCTAATCTCAATCTTGAAGAGACTTGATTTTTCTACGGTTTATTATGATGAGTTCTAATTTCCTAAATTTGCCTATGTATGTAATTATGTCAACTAATCGTCTTGTGAAAACATAAACACTTTTAAAAACACGAATATTGAGGACAGTGATTGGCGCAATATTTTCAAAAGTGTTATTTGGAATGAAAGGTCAATGGCTTATTCGCCAGCTGCATTTGCATTTTTCTTATCCATTCGCAATTTTCATGATGTTGCAATGCACGTACAGAAATTAAATCTGTCAATATATACGGCGCAGTCTGTACTCACTTATCAATGGATTATCTGAAGTCTTCGAATTCAACGAATAACTGTTTCTTCACTCGTGATAATCAATCAAGTTTTGGCGCATTCAGGCCACCTTTACGTAATTAATAAGTTCAAAACAATTTTATATTTATTAAAAAGAATTGTAATAAATAAAGTATAAGTAGTTTGAATGAAGTAATTACTATAAATACTGATATGAATAGATCTTATAACTAGACTTGTATTATCTATCAAAGGTAATATTATATATATGTATCTAATATTTCATCGGATAAACAATTCTCACTACAGCCAGATTTTCTTCAAAAGAATCATTAGTTGGTTAAAATATTTAAAACTGTAAAAATAATGGTTTGCACTACATCATTACATTATACATTAAAAATATATGCTACCGGTAATACAGAGGTTCTTTCTTTTTCAATGCGTTAGAACTTCCTTGCCGATGCTGGATACACAACGTAAACTATTTCCATATTTCCCCCCGTTCAAACTACTATTTACGAAAATATTTATTTATTTTTTCTTAAAAATTTCATTATCACCAAGAGTATCTATATTAAATAAACTCTTATGGATTATTAATCCTTTATTGTAAACACCTGCTAAATTCTCTATAGATTTCAGATTAAAACACAAAGCCATTTTCGAGAAAAGGCGATTTTGCAACATTTAATATATACATATTTAAAATTTATGTATGGCTTCGTTAATCCAACAATAATGCACATTAGCTATGCAAATAATGTTACTGCTTTAAAATATTTTAAAAAGAGCGAAAAAAAACTATTAGATCCAATTCTTTTTTTCTCTTAAAATATCAACATAGGATAAATAAGTGCCTTAGTACCATTACAAATTAAAAAAGTTATAAATAAAAGATAATATGCACACCAAGATTAATCTATAAGTCCACGCATAACTATTATTATTTGAGAGGTATGAAAAAATTATAAATATTAATAATATTAACTATAAAATATGTGATATAATAAAATAAAAGTGGTTGTCAAAAATGAAAATACAAAAAAATTAATACAGAAACTACATTACATTTTCATTTTGTAATTACGAAAAATTTCAAATTTGGAATTTTTTCCAAAAACAAACGGACAAAAATTGATCGATCATAAAATTATACACCCATACATATACCTAGACATTTTCTAAAAATAGTATCTGTTCTTGTCCTAGTATTCTATTAAAATTCTTGAAATTTTAATCTTCTCACAATTCGTTTCAGCCTGTTTGAATTACTGTTATTCTGTTAATAAGATATTTAAATATAGCATATGTTCTTTTAAATACTGCAATTCAGTTTAAAAAAAAAATTAACTCAATACTGTAATATATTTTTCTATCAACTTCTTTCATTACAATTCTGAAGTAAGCAATTCCCATATAAACTGCTCTAAAATTAAATTCATGACGAACACAAAGCTCGAAATCGCGTTTATTTGAAAATCTCCGCCTCTCGAACACAGCGCACTCCTACACATAATCACATACGCAAACGTGAAAAACTAACAAACTCAAGTCCCCCGTAGCTATAACGACTCGCTATAATTACCTTCCAACAACTCCGTCCAAGTTTAAATATCCCCCACCGATCGAAGGAACAGACGCGTGTCGATTGCCTCGGCTACACACGCGCACTCGCGCGTATATTATACTTATAAGAATGCAAGCGAAACCTGAGAGGATACATATTCCCTCGCCTTTGGGTAACAGACTTTCAGCCCACGAGGAATCTAAAATTAGCGAGTCGCATTATATAATGATGAACTGCGCGCTTTCTTTCCCTCTCGCGAAAAAAAAAATAATCCATAGTCATCTAAAATTTAAATTAGCGAAAACGAATCAAGAGAAAGAGCAGACAAGTCAGTTTGAGAGGCGCGAAACAACTACACACACACACTGGGTACTTTGCTGAATTGATAAATTTTCAGATGTTTTCTTCTTTTTTTTAGTGAATCATGTGTTGTGATTGACAGAAGAATAAACTTTCTGAATGCTTAAATGCAACATAAAAATACACGGAAAAAAATTACGTAAAGATACGATTTTTTATTACCTTTATTTTTTCATAGAAGCGTCGAAAATTTAGTCATTTCCAAATGTTATAACTGACACATAGAAAATTTAAAAATCGTAGAGAAAATGAAAATTTTGCTTCGTTTATAATTCCGTTCTTGGAGTAAATGAGTAGCATTTCTATAAATTCGAGTAACATACCCGCATGTTTTTTACAGTTGGAGTACTTTTTTTTTGTTCCTAATATAGGAGATGACTCTTTCGGTCTCTATAGACGTACCTTGTTTAAAAAGTATTTTTTACTTTTCGAAAATTTACCAGTCGAAAGAAAATAACCGGCCCCTTTCGCCCGACCAGACGCGAGGGTCAATATTACAAAAGTCTGATGGGGGCTCGGTAATAAGCAAGAGAGAAGCCATAAAAAGGCCACGCGTTTGCGCTCCTACACGCATACACCATACACACATGCTATGTGCGCAATCATCAATCAATGGCGACTCTCGCGTATATAAAAATAGGAAAAGTGAGAAAGAAAAAAGCCGAAGCCTTTTTCATTCAAATACAAAGGTATAGGGGCGAAAGAACAGAAGGCGCGCACACGCGGAATCTCGCTCGCGCTCGGCTCGCGCATATATAGGGAGAGAGAGGTAGGGGTAATTGTCGTTCCTTGAAAACCATTTCGCCTCTATCTCGCTCGCGCTCGCATCGTGGTATAATATGCGCGCGGCAGGGACGCGCGATGGTGATTCTTTCTCTCTCTTTTCCTCGCAGCAGGTAGGTAGCAGAGAGAAAGAGATACCTAGAGAGCGCGCGCCGAGTGCGGCAGCATCGCAGCCTTCGGAAAAATCACGCGGAAACGTTGTGCTGCGATGCTTCGCTCTCTTTTTTTGCTCCTAAAGCGTAGGTGCGATGGCGGATGGGAAAAAGCATGGTGATTGATTTATAACTGTTAGGGGATGGCGAATGCCCGGGTCAAGGTTCGGCGATGTGAAAAATTTTGTTTTATAGTCCTTGGGGGAAAGGTAAAATTTATTATGGGAATCCTAAGATTTTTTTTTTTTAAATAAAATTTTTTAGTGTAATTTTTTAGTTGTGAGTTTAAGCAAGGAATGCGTTGAAGATTAAGTGCTATACTCATCTCAGAAGCGTTTTATTTTTATACGCTTTGTTATTAAAAGTAGATAAAAATAGTCTGTATAGCGGAAGTCTCGATATAATCATTGGAATGATTTATTGTTAAAAACACGAATGGTTTAGAGTAGTAAAAAAATAATAAGGCAATTTGAAATTGGAGATTAGTCAACTATGTTTAAATTTTAAAGCTATTTCAATTCTTTAGGATGTGAAAATAGTAACATGAGTAATAACACGAATATATTATAATAATGTAGTAATTTTCTTTTTCTTTTTCATTTTCGAAGTAAATTTTTCTATTTCCAAAATTACGTGTTAAATTGATCACCATGGAAGCAATGTAAGCATAATATATTGTATAGACAGTTTTTTTTTAAATGAAGGTTGAATTGAACCGTATACAATTCTTAACACAATAGCTCAATGTACACGTCACGCATAATTGACGTCTGCATGGAGCTCATATCAAAATATCATACCTTTAATGAACGATTTTCCGGTTTTCTCTGAGAAACGAAAGCTTCAATACACTGGTGTATTATTAACTGGTAAATATCGAGGCGCTCGGTAAAATTTTTTTTTGTTTCCTGCTAGAGGCTTTTATCATAGCGAAAAAAATACATTTTTGCGAAAACATGACAGAAATAATGTACGCGTGGGTGCATGTGTATATAAGTCTGTCTAGGCATATATGATGAAGTTGTTCTGTCTAGACATATATTTGAAGTTATTCATAAAAATTCATTTTTTTAAGAATAGATTGTATCTTAAAACTCCAAAACATATAGCCGTAAAAATATTTTATAATCGATATACAAGTCTATATCTACCTGTTGAAATTCGAAGTCTACCCTCCAATTACTAAAAAAAGAAAAAATATCTTTTTATGTTTAATAATGACCGTGGATACTCCATTCAAATAAGAACTTAAATGCTATTTTTGTTGAAAAAAAGTCTTGCACAGCTTTTACCGTTGTTTTACAGTGCTCCTTCAATATGCAAAACTGAATAATGCGTAAAATTAGTAGCATAATTAATGCATTAAATAAGCTTTGTGAAAAATAAAATGTTTTATGGCATAAAGTATATTTTTCGAAAGTGTTTCATGTCGATATTTTTTACTAAAATAGTGCCAGAGCATTTTGCGATTAAAAAACTTGAAAACGCCTTTTTATCTTTGCGCGTATAATAATTTTTTGATTTATCATCCTGACAATAATGATTCGCAACACTTTGTATCCATGTAAGTTTATAACATTTGTATTACTGCTATAGTACATACCTATAATTATTATATATTTTTTATAAATATTTTGGTCCCGTCGTATCTTTATTTGACTCATACAAAGTCGACATACTATCTAAAGTTTAAAAATTAAGAAATCCATCCGTTCAATTCTATTAAGTGCCAATTTTTTAAAATAAAATGTTACTTAATACATCTACAAGATTTTCCTCTCGTAACGCTGGTCTGTTGCGAATAACGAACGCAAATAACACCTACTTTAATGGGATGCACCTGTTCGCGTTTGCCGTATTACGTCTGTCATTATACGCTAGTGCGTTTTGGAGCGTGCATTAGTCACTGCTAATCTCCTTGCCAATCTGAGCCTCGCTACATCAGAAACGACAAACTATACGTGTAAGACTAAACGCTCAGTTTGAAAGGCATGCGTGACGAAGAGCTGATATCCTAATCATTGAAAAACATATTCATTTTAAAATTGCGCATTTGCAAAACAATAGCGCTGAGAATAAATATATCTTGCACGCGGAAAGCACGCGCATATCCGCATGAATTCGAAATATGCAGCAAAAAATCAACGACTCTGCGCAATAAGTACTTATCTATAGTTCGAATATTAAATCAATTATATTCCTGCAGGCGCTCCTCTTCCGCGAAAAAGCTCCGCAATCAAAACCCGCCAGACGCCCCCTGTAACGCGTCTACCCCCTCTGTTACCCTCCGGCAACCACCTCTATATACCTATCACTTCTACATATCTATCCAACTGCATTCGCATATAAGCATCGGACGATCATTTCCCTCGCGCACCTGTTTCAGCCCCCGCAGAACCGATATGTAATATATTCCGCAAGGACACACATATACATATATACGTACCTCTCTTATCACTGCGTCAACTTTGTGAAGCGAGCTTGAGCCTCTTCGGGCTCGTTGCGTGCGCTTGCCAGCATACACACCCCCACTCCTGCACTCGCACTGCGAGCGGAGTCGTCCCCCGCCACCGTTTACGGTTGGCGATTCTCGGAATCGGCTCACTTCCCGCGCCCTGCGCGCGCAGCTCTCTCGCGTGTCGGTTGTTCGGCTTTGCTGGCTGCCCCGCGCGCGCTCCTAGCGGCTCGTCCCCGCCGGCGGCTCCGCAGTCGATGCCCGCGGTATCCTCGCGCGCGGACGTATCACAACCACCGCCACCACTACGTACTACAGCTACATATATATAAATATATATATACATATAACGTAGCACTCGCGGCGCGCTGCGATTGAGTGAGTGCGAGGCGGGACGGCGTAGAATATGTGCAGCGCGCTGCTGCTGCCGTGATCACGGTCGGTATATATTATACTTACAACTCTCGAGTCTCGTCTGTATAGTTGTCCTTGTTGTATATGCGCACACACACGCACGCGTGTTAGTAGACATTGTTGTGGTTGTTGTTGCTGTATTGCCTTAAGTGCCCGCGTGGTGTGTGCTTGCGCCTGTGTCACTGTGCGTGCTCGAGAGTGTTGAAGGTGAACGAGAGGAGAGGATAGAGCTGTGTCGTCGTTCCGGGAGCGATCGATATCGATCGATATCGTCGCAAAGACGTCGCAGTGCAAGAATAAACGCATACTTAGCAGTAGCAGGAGAGGAAGAGATAGAAAGAGAGAGAGGTGACTCAAGCTCGAGATCGAGACTACTTATACATACATACTTGTGCACTCTGTTGCTGTTGCCACTCTGCAGTGTCTCTCTCGCGTTATCTCGCGCTGTCACTGCGCGCGAGTGAGTGTGTTGGTGGCGGCGGCAGCAACGTTTCTTTTCTTTTTCATTGCACGTAGGTACCTATATATACTTCATCATTATACATCGGCATTCCGTATTGTTATCGCGTGCGCGCGTGCGCCCTCAGCATACACGGCTGGTCTCTCTCTCTCTCTCCGTTTATTTTGGTCGATGGAAATAGAATATAGACGCAGCCCGCGTGGTTATGTTTATAAGTATATATACGCGCACAAACCAATAGTGCGTGTCGCAGTGTTTGGCCGCCTGTGCATGATACACTTGGATAAGTATCTATTGACGCACTCGGTGCGTGCACAGTGCTAAGGGCACTTGTCATTGCTTCCCTTCGTTTCGTATCTGATCGCTAATTATGCACGCACGTTCATATAGTACATATCCGTATATATGTATTTACGTATTTACACGCGGCGGTGGTAGCGTTATCGTCGTCACGTCATGCGCGAATGTATATTACTCTGCGGGTTTTTGTGGCTGTGGGAGCGTGTGGGAGGAAGAGCGAGAGAGAAAGAGGCGGAGCAAGCAATGAGCTTTTTCCCTGTAAAAGCGTTAAAGTGGCATTGCGCGCAATTCGGTAATACACTCTGGCGATAGTTCTCCGCATGCGCGGCCGACCCAGCCGATTTTGCACCCGATTCTCGGAAGGGTGCTGTACAGGCACACGCGTGCGCATATATGCATGGAGAGATTATTGTGCCCAAGAGTTGCGCAGGCGAGATGTTCTCTCGCGAGCATGTGCACGTAGATTTTTTTCTTTTCTCTCGTCTCTGTCGTGCGCGTATACGTAATACTTTTACCGCTACACGACGGCAAGATGCGCGAATCTGTGCCACCGCGGGAGTTTAAATTAAGATTTCGGAGCCGGCCGCCCGGCTGTATCTATGTATGTGTGTAAGTGTGTATACTGCGAAAGTGCGTGTGCGCGCGCGAAAGCGAGAGGGAGAAAATTTATACGAAAGTGAGGGGAACAGCGACGAGTTGTTTACGAGGAGAATATTATCATAATGCGCGTGGATGTGAATATATATGCGTTTGTTTAAAGGTCGGCTCTTTTTTTTCTCGCTCGCGTGCGCGCCCGTGTTTTGAGAGAAAGACCAATCATGATGATTTCTTTTTCTCCCGTGGTGGAGGTGAAATTCGCGTGAAATACAGGAGTGGAATTCATTTTTTACCGTGTATATAAGTTTACGTGCCGCGTGCTGCGCTTGTCTACGGACCTAGGATTATTACCGTGATAAAGTTGAATGAGACACCTGTAGAGATTATGGAAATTATTTTTTGCTTACTTCTTTCTTTTTTTAAGTTGTCTTTGTTATAGTATCTTATTTTAAATGAAAGTAAAGTGTTCTCACAGAAAATTATCCTGTAGCAAAAAAAAAAAAATAAAAAATAAAATTACGTTCATTTTTATTTTTAAACTCATACCAGTGCTATTAGTAATTCTTTGATAATTCAAGTATTTTATTATTGATTCTAAAAGACAAAATAGTTGTAAAATATTTTTTAACATTTTCTAAAATACTGTGCAATATTATACTATGAAATAAAATATATCAGTAATTGAATATTAATCAGACATTTTCATTTAAAAAACTTATTTGTTATTTTTATTTCAGCCTGAATAGTTAAGACCGCAATCATGGCTCTATGGGCAAAAGCACAACAATTGCCTTCTGAGGCATTACAAAAAGTACGCTCAGTTTATGGAGAACATTTTCCAATAGAAGTACGTCATTTCTTAGCAACATGGATCGAAGAAAAATTTTGGTATGTATAAAAAAAAAAAAATAGCTCATTACTTTTTAAGATACGTCAACTGAAATCTTTATTCTCTTTTTTATAGGGCTGATGTTGATGCAGACAATCCTCAGCATGAACAATATATAGCCAATATTATTGAATCACTTATTCAAGAATTAGAGACGAAAGCTTCATCCTTAAATAATACAGAAGATCTTTTTTTAACAAAGATAAAGTTAATGGAAGCAGCCAAAATTTTTCGAGTAAGTAATAAATTTATAATAACAAAATTATAACTTATGACTTTATTAATTTAGTACTTATATATATTTTTTTATCATTAAATTTCACAGCAAAGGTATAGTCCTCATCCAATAACACTTTTCAAAACAATCAGGCATTGTTTAATGACAGAAATGAACTTAGTATCTCAGCATGAAAATCTTGGGTCCCTCATGAATATAGCTGGTAACAGAGTGAACTTAATGGCCAGTGATTCAGCAACAGAAATTGCTCAACAATTAGAATCTTTAAGATGTAGAACACAAGATACAGGTGAAGAGCTACGAAAAATGAGACAGGAACAAGAATCTTTTGCAATTGCTTACCATGATTGTACAAAATTAAATGCACATTTACAAAATATTACTACACAGCAACAAACACCACAGATTGTGGAAGTAGAGAAAAAGATCAGAAGACAAAAAGAGCAGCAGGAAGCGCTCTTACAACACAAAGTTGCTACGGTATTACAATTACGTTTAACACTTGCTGATAAATTACAAGATACTATCAATAACCTTGGTCAATTACAAGCTAGAGTTCTTGATGATGAACTTACAAGGTAAGAAAGTTTAAGATAGTAGTTATGTACATGAGGATATCTCCAGAACTTTTAGAAAAAAAATTTATCTGAAGTTTGCATCGTTGGAATGCAACGAAATAATTTTTTACAACTGCTTAAAGTTATTAAACAATGGTAATTTTATCTAAAACCTTCGTTATAAAGCTATTTTATACTATTAAATGTATTAAGGAAAAAAACTTTTTTGATGCAGTAGGCGCAAAATGCCTATTTTACGCAAGCGTGCGCAAACTCGAACTTATCGCCAGTCGTTTTAAAAAATATTGTTCGATACATGTGCGAGAGATGATTCTTGACTTGTGTACACACCACTCGACCAAGAATCATCTTTCTCGCACTAGTACAGAAATGTACTATTTACCTATTTACATTGCTGAAAGTATATATTTCTTATTAAAAAGATCTAGAAAGTTGCAATAACATAAGTTAAAGTCTAGAGATAGATATCCCCATATATTATAATTTTCTAAAATTTAACAATAATCTAATAATTTTGATCCTTGGTAAAATTTTATATTAACAAAAAAATGTTATATATTTGATAGGTGGAAAAAAGACCAGAGATTATCTGGAAATGGTGGTACAATGTCTGCTAATTTGGAAGCAGTGCAAGAGTGGTGTGAGAGTCTTGCTGAGTTGATTTGGCTTAACAGAGAACAGGTAAAAGAAGCTGATCATCTTAAAAATAAATTTGCTCTTGATCCACCTGGTGTCCAAGACATTCTCCCAAATCTTAGTCAACAAGTCACATCACTACTCAGTACTTTAGTGACAAACACATTTATTATTGAAAAGCAACCGCCACAAGTTATGAAAACTAATACACGTTTTAGTAGTACTGTAAGATTACTAGTTGGCGGGAAATTGGGTGTACATATGACACCACCACAAGTAAAGGTCAGCATTATCAGTGAAGCACAGGCTAATGTAACAATCAGGAGTCAGAAAGTTAATGTCAACAAGGGTGAAGTTAGTGGTGAAATAATAAATAACTCGGGTACAATGGATTACCATCAAGCAACAAGGCAATTGTCAGTTAGCTTCCGGAACATGCAATTGAAAAAAATCAAAAGAGCTGAAAAGAAGGGTACTGAGTCAGTTATGGATGAGAAGTTTGCTCTTCTATTTCAATCCCAATTCAGTGTAGGAGGAGGCGAACTTGTATTCCAGGTTTGCTAACTTTTGAAATAAGGCTTTTAGAATAATTTTATGTTGAAAATTCAATTCTTCATTATGATTCAGGTCTGGTCAATGAGTTTGCCGGTTGTAGTCATAGTTCACGGTAACCAAGAACCACATGCATGGGCAACAGTCACGTGGGATAACGCTTTTGCAGAACTCATTCGCGATCCATTTGTAGTGCCTGAGAAAGTACCGTGGCCACAAGTCGCCGAAGCACTAAACATGAAGTTTAAAAGCGTGACGGGAAGGGCACTGACGGACGATAATCTACGATTTTTAGCAGAAAAAGCGTTCAGAGGTGGTCCTCCAGGTTGCCAGGACTTGTCAAACTTAATGCTAAGTTGGGCACAGTTCTGCAAGGAGCCTCTACACGAAAGAAATTTCACATTTTGGGAATGGTTTTACGCCGTCATGAAACTTACAAAGGAACATTTACGGGGACCCTGGAATGACGGATGCATTTTGGGCTTTGTTAGAAAGAAGCAGGCAGAGGAAACACTGGCGACTTGCGCATCGGGAACGTTTTTAATGAGATTCTCTGATTCGGAACTTGGAGGCGTAACCATTGCCTGGGTTGGAGGTAATTTGTAAAAATTAAAAGTATTTTGAATAATTGATCATCCTAATCTATATTTAAATTATTTTAGATCAAACGGAAGTTTTTATGCTGCAGCCATTCACGAGTAAAGATTTCGCGATACGAAGTTTAGCAGACAGAGTATCGGATTTGCAACATCTCTTATACCTTTACCCGGACATACCTAAAGATCAAGCGTTTTCTAAATATTACACACCTTTCCAAGGTTAGCATTTACTGCATTCTGCAGTTTTCTAAATTCTATTTTAAATGTAATATGGTATTGAATCGAAATTATTTGAACTAAAAATTGTCACACATATCCGTATACTAAAACAGAGACGTTGCCATTGAACAACGGCTACGTTAAGCCACTCCTCGTAACACACGTGCCGGGTTGGAGCGGGCCGATGGGCGGTCAAACACCCTCGCATTCATCAGTCATCGGCGTGGGCCCCGGCAGTCAGAGCGGCGCTGGTGGCAGCTACCCAGCGACGCCGTCCAACATGTTTCAAGCCCACAGTCCCGACTCATCAGTGACAAGAGATACGCCGTCCGTAGCTTCTAGGTCAGTGTCTTGCATGTAGCCGACGAAACATTAATCCGTTACACGAAGAAAAAATCATAGTAATCGCTATAGTAATACGAATACATGGTTAACCAGGTGATATACCTAAATCCATATATAAATGAATGTGAAATCATTTCTTAAAATTAATCTTCTTTCCAATTTTATGTACGAAAAGTCTGCCTCCTTGGTTCATTGATTATTAATTAGTATTACTATCATTTTTCTTTGTGGATAATGAACGAACTACCTTTTTCCGTACACGGGATTGCGTTAAAAAAAATATCGGAATTATTTTGTCTGCGACAATAGTTAAATTTATAACTATAGCGAAAATCACATACGGTTCTTTAGCCAAATTGATATTTATTATTTGTTGATTCTCTCTAAGAGAAACCTTTTTTAAGATTAAATATCATCTCATTAATTAGCTTTATTTGTTTTAAGATTTTTATATTTTTGTCCTTTTATGAATTGCATTTTATCAAAAGGAAGATGGAAATTTAAAAAGGCACTATAGAAACTATAATCAAATTTTTCTAAAAATTTTGAATTTTTATAATATTTTATCAAAATAGCTTTAAATTGATTAAAATTCTGTGATAAAAATTTTGCGGCTATGAAGCTCAAGAGCTCATTTTATCAAAATATCAGTATTTTTATTTTTGATATTATTTTCTATACATTTAACGCTCGTCGTGTTTATTGTAGTGATGAATTTTGAAATTGCCAATTTTGTATTATGATTCTTATAGGGATTTCGAGAATTTATAAGATATACATTAAGAATTTGATAATCCATATTTGGCTAATTATAAGATACAATGAGGGACGTGTTGGAAAAAAACATCGGCGATCTAAGAAATTGTTATTATCAAATTTATTAGCCTTTAAAAGTTGGAGATCTGAAAAAGTAAATGAAGTACAATATAAGTTACTTTGTAAACTGTGATTATAATGAATTTAAAATCTATCTTTAACCTGTTTTTTACTAAATAATATACAATATCTATTATTCATAAGAATTTTTCGATACTTTTAATCTATCTGCGTAATTTAAAATAATCGATAAACTACACCTAAACTAATATCTAATCTCCTATATCTAATCCGTCTGCTTATCCATGGCATTTTCATATTATAACACTACATATTAATAATAACAAATAATGAACATTACGTAGTAATTCATTACGATTTTAACTAAATGTTAATCTATTATCAATCAGTTAGTAATTAAATCATTATCACTGGTTATCAAATTGTCGTCTATAAAGCTTAAGCATGTACTTCATTGACAAGCCGTAAACGTAAAAGTCGTTGAATCGTATAAAAAATGGCAAAGGCCTGGAGCAAGCCGGTACAACCACATTATTAAAGAAATGAATTCTGACAAAATATTACGAGAGTACAGAGATATGTACTGCGCAAAACTTTGAAAAATCGCAACTCCAATCACTACTCGATATTCAAATATTAACTGGCAATCGAGTAGAGATGAACTTTTTTATTGAACTGCAAAGCGTATTTAAATAATTGTTTTTGAAGACTAAGTTTCAAAGATATTATTATTTGGTTTTTACCAGTGAAATGCTCTAATGAAACATATTTCTATAGAATCCAAAAATGATGTAATTTGTTTTTAATATTCCTTTAACTTTGAAAATAATTTACTTTCCTGAAGCACGCATGTCAATGCTATGTGACCGATTTAACTTGCTTTTACTGTACCTATTTATAATTTGTGGTTGCTTGCACATGCTGTTTGACCGTGTTGTACCGGCTATCCGGGTGTATATCGGTCACGAGAAAATCGTAGAACCCGCACGACAATTGGTAGTTTGTTCATTGCTCGTTACCTTTAAGTACGCTCTGCTTCACACGAGAAATCGCCAATCCAAACTCTCTAATAATTAAGCAAATAGATAGCGAGAGATGGAATATAGTGATTGGAGTTGTGTGTTTTTCTTCCCTTTGCCCGATACAGCTACGCTCCAGGTCTCGGTCAATCGGTAAGGACGAATGCCGATATGGACTACGCGGAGCTGATGAGCCAAGGTGATCTGCCGTCGATCGAGGAAAACCTCAACCTGGATCATCTCAATAACTTCGGGGCTTTCACCGACTTCATGCAGTCGTACAATGCCAAACCGCAATAGGTATGTGCCCGCGAGCGAGAGATGCAATATGTGAGTGCCGGGGCGATCGGCGTATCCGTTCCCACCCGCGAGCTTGAAAATTCTTGCGAGAGGCTGTTGTTCTGTTTTTATTTTCCTTCTCGCGCGAGGGCTTGCGTGGTGATTTTCGTTAGAAATGATGTATTCATTTGACTCTTCTTTCTTTTATCGAATTGACTATTGGTAGCGCGTACCTTGAATTGTGTAGTCTGTAGTACACAGTGTTGAAAAGTACAAATGTAATTTGAGAAGTAAAAAGAAAACTTCTAGGTATCTGCATGTATAATTTTTGCATGTATCTAAAGTCAACGGGGTAAGTGGAATTTCTAGATTGTTTTTATCAATGACAAATGAATACACAGCTAGCTTGACGAAATGAGGGAAGAACTCGAGAGTATATAAAGCAGTTTATTCTTTACATGTGATATCAATGATTTTTATAAGTGATCCTCGATAGAATTTTCTAGCTCTGATACAGGAAGCCTCGAGTCTTTTCAAGGCTTTATTTATTACCTCAGTGTGTTGAGTAACGTGCAATATTTCCGAGGTTTTCTTGAAAGCGATTTTTTTTAGTTTGTATTGAAATACGGCTGATTACAACCGAGAAAGTAGTAGTTTTTATTTGAGTTTTGCTAAACAGATTTAGATTTTTCATTTTTTAATTTACTAATATGTGATTTATCTTTAGCCACGATCGATAGCGACCGTTTATGCGATGTTAAGTTTTTTCGCGCCTTACTTATTTGTACGCAAATTCGATATAGAGAAGCGTTGATAAGCGTGAAGCATAGTGCAAAAGAAAATTATTTCACACACGAATGCGATAACTAATGTACGCGTGGAAGATCGAACAGATTATATTTGTCGTTAATGCGTTTAAAGCATACATGAAGATAGTTTTTCACGGCCATTTATTGTGCCTTCACCAATAGTAGATTGATTGTATTTAGCTTTAGAATTAAGCAGACAACGAAGAGACTCATTACGATACGCGCAAAACTAGGCGAAAGAATGATTATTTTATTATTTCCGACGATATTCGTGTTCACCATAAGTTTGTTTGTAGTAAGTAGCATTACTTATTTCACCGAAAGGTGCTCAAAAATTGAAGAAACACAAAAGCGACGAGAATGACGTAAAAGAAAAAAAAATGAACAGGGTAATGTGATTTAAATGGAATAATTTTGATGTGCCTTACGAGGAGTGCTGTCAGGAGCCTTTTCTTTCACAGAATTGAATAGGTATAAAGATAAACCTTTTGTGTTTGCCATTATCTAATTTTTTAGAAAGGCTATTGGTGGACGATAATGTTAAAGAAAACGCTGTTGAAAAGTCATATTGATTGTGCATTTAACGAAAAACAAAACAAAATTAAATGCGACACGACGGAAAGAGTTTAAACTTATTCGAATGTGTACGCAGTAAATAAGGCTTGAGTTGTTAATTTTTTACGTATAGGCCAAGAGGCTTTGTGACGAGTTGAGATATGGTACTAAGTGCGGTGCGGCATTTCCTGATAGGTCATGTATTTTTTCAACGACAAACCCTATACACTTTGCATAAGCAAAAGTCATTTTACACTACTAGCTTGTCAATTGTACGCATACAATAGAGGATATAGCAGCAACGACAAAGTAGAGTTCTTTATCTAAGTGTCTCTCTGTGCTTTCAAATTTAAATTTTGAATAAAAGGAAAAAAAAAATAAACAAAGTTATCGAGCCGTTGCATGAATGTACTTCAATCATAAAGTTAGCCATTACGTGAAATTTCGTTGTATAAGTATATATAGAGATAGATATATAGATATAAAATATTGCGTACGTCGTGTTCGTTTAGTTATAAATGCCAGTACGATGATGTATAATATAAGAAAAAGAAAAAATTATTATACCAATTGGAAAATGATAAGTGAAAGCTGTTTGTTTTCTTAAGGCCAAAACGCGTCATTATAACATTGTCTATTAAACTTTATATCAAAGATGTATGTTTCAATAATAAACAATGTATAAAAAACCACATCTAGTATTTATTAAAATATCCTTGAAAAATGTTATTAATTAATTATTATTCTTGTTTGTTTTTCTTTGATTTTTAAAATTAATATTTGCAGAATGCGTAATCCATTTTTTTACTATGTCATTCATGCACTAAGTTTAAACCGAAATAAATAACATGAAGATATGAAAGGTGCTATTTAAAATGTCAATCCGGCAATTGGCCGTTCAATTCGTCAGCCGTTTATGAGACTCTTTCTCTAGACTTTATTCTTACAGGTAATTTTCCCATTTCTGTTATGCATTCAGTAAGGATTTCAATTGTAATCCGATATATCTTTTGTGTCAAAGCTGCCTATTCTGCAGCTCACCAACCCGGCTGTCTTTATTGGTCATTGTATTCACGATTCCCCTTGTTGGTGCCGCAGGTAGCTCGATTTCGATGACCGTTTGGCTAGAAATTTGGATACTCTGTTAGAAGCATAAACATGTAAGACAGAAATGACAAATCAATAGAAAATGGGCTTACAGTGGAAAATAAAGTGAGGTATGGGAATACAAATTTTTAGTATTATTTTTTACGATATTAGTAAAAAATTTTTAATTTTAATTTTTTTTAATTTATAATAAAAAAATTCTCTTCAAAAAATGTTTGTTATAATATTGCAGCAACTTATAAGTCGTAAAACTAATTTCTCATTATTTTTCATTTCGAATATGAATTTCAGTGACTCCAGTAAAATGTATATAATTTACTGGAGTATACTTACCAAGAAAAGCTATAGAAAAAAAAACAATTTTTAATTGATCATTGAATAATTTAAATTGGTTGTCTAAAATCTCTTGAATGCAATCTCTTTAATATCATAAGTATTGATTTCCAGTGAGCTCGGTGCTTTCTGTTTCTACATGTGAAGATGGAGCAAATATATGCAAATTTTAAAGGTTTCCCCCTGTTTGATTATTGGGTCATTGGATTATACCTACCTAGTGTCTTACACCGGAAAGGCTAAATTAAAAAATTTCTACATGTTGAAACATAAAAATACCTGATATCCAACATATGACGTAAACACGGATCGGTGACTCAGGGATTTACCAGATTTCGGAGCGGATCTTCCCCGTAATCTCAACGGTAAAAAGGCGAAATGTTTACTTGTTGCAACGCAGTAGGTATGAGATATCCTAAGAACCATGCATCGATTGAATTCAATATTAGTAAATATTCATGGATTTTTTCCATTTTGAAAATAGTTTTTCAACATGTTCTTCATACAGAAGAAAATTAGTGAATGTTTTTAGTGATTTACCCCAACGACTTGAAAGACAAAAAAACTACTTGAAAAAGCAAATACCTAAGTATTGGCCGCAACTTTCCCATCCCTCCTTCGAGCCGCCTCGTATTGAAGAACAAACAACCCGCCGTGACCCTGAACCCTCCGTCTCTATCCTTCACAAAAGCCGCGCTTGGACTTTCTTCAGTCGTATATAATCCCTTAGCAGGCATGACCATCAGTCGTACGAGACCTCTATTACGGGTCGGCACTCTGCGGATCGATCCCGCCGTGCGACCCTAAAAACCCTTATAACACCCGCGCGCACTTCCTCTTCTTTCTTTTTCTCTCCACCACCGCTCGCACCGTCGTCGCACGCTGACAACTTATGCATACATGTATATATATACACATCCGCACAAGACCACCAAGCGCTACGCAGCAGCAAAAGCCTCTCTTCCTCGGCTCCCCGTTGTGAAGGCACCTTGACCCCGGCCGCATCACGTGACGCTCCCACCACATAGGCGCCCCCGCCCGGGAGGCGCATGAGGGGCGCGAATTTCTCGGAATCGGCTCTCTTGACGCCGCGCGCGCGACACTCCGCCGCCGCCCGCCGCCGCTGACGGGCGAGAGCGGCGGCAACGACGGCAGCAGCGGCGGCGCAACACACTCGCGCACACAGCACGAAGAGGCCAGTCGATTCCCGGCCTTCGTTCGCATGTGCGCGCGCGCTGTCGCCGGCTTTTTCCCGCACGACGACGAGGACGACGAGGAGCTCGATTGGGTTTCATTGTCTCGGTCTCGTGGCGTGGACACAGAAGAGAAGCTGCTGAGAGTGTGTGTGCGCTGCTGCTGAGGGGCTCGGCTACGTCGCCGTAGCGGACGACGAATTTGAAGCGAGGTGATGATGACTAAGATCACTCTTTTCCACCTTCGTGTCTGTTTCTTTATTCTGCGCGCGTCTTGCTCTCTCGCTCTGCAGGCACGCGCGCTCGCGCTTATCTGTCAGTTCCTGGAACTGCTCCTTTCAGTGTGTATGCGTCGTCTTTCTCGCTACGTTCCGTCTTCTGGCGCGTCTCACGCTCCGTTCTGGCCTTTCCGGAGCTGGAAATAGCAATTCACTGTCGCGCGGAAAGTGCAAGTATTATACATATATAGGTGTGCACTTGTCGAGGAGAGCCGACGCTCTTCCTTTCATCTGACTATACTAATTACACGTGTACACACGCACACTTACATTTACACTTAATATATATTAAATATGCATATACTACACACGAGAGCGCGGCGCACATGTGTTGCACACGTTCGCCCACGGGGAGATTATATATGAGTGGGTGCGCGAGAGAGAAACGACGTCACGTCTGGACGCTGCGGCGGGCTTGCATGTGTGCGCGCGGCTATGTACCTAGCGCTGTGCCTCGGGTTTTTACGATTCGCTCCGACTCTCTCGCCAGCTTTTTCCTCGTAATGCCATTGGCATTTCTCGCGTCGCCGCCGCTCGCCCGCGCGCGCCGCACATATTGCACGCCTGCGCGAAAAGACGCCCGGGAAATATCCTGCTTCAAACCCTGTGTACGTTCCTTTGTCCCCTTCAACCTTTTTCTTTTCTATGCATATACTTATTTATCCGTCGATGAATTGATTTTTTTATCATAAATTGTGGTGCTTTTTTTTCTTCTCAATATACTTGGAACGCAGAGTTTTCCTGGAAAGCTCCGCGTCTTCCGCAAGGGCGCCGAGTGAGCTTGCACGCACCCGCGCGCGCGCTAAGTACTGTTGCAAACCTAGGCCGTGGCGGAGGTGTGGTCAGTTTATCTCGATTTTCACCCGATTCTCGGAAGCGCTTCGATTTCTGGCTTGCGCTGTGCGCACAGGCGATCTCTCGTGTCGTGTCGCCTCATTGTTGCTTTTTTTTTTGCGCGCGCGCGCGTGCTCACGTTCGTTCGTCTCCGCTCGTATACTTTTACTCTTTCTTTCGAGAGACGCAGAGAGGGAGAAAGAGCCACCGGGCGTTTAAATTAGGATTTCTTTTACGGGTCGAGAAAGTTTGGACCGTGGATCTCGGATATACTTACGCCGAGTGGCTGAGCAAGAGAATTAGCGTGTGTGCATTGCCGTGTTTGATCTGTTTAGGGTAAAAATATTATTTGTAAGTTTTCGGGTGTGGAAATTTGGGGATCGAATTATACTTGTTTACTGATACTGAGGTGTGAGTTTGTTAAGTTAATTAATGTGAATTAGCTAAGTACCTTATTTAAGTACTTGATTAATATTTTTGGTATCTTTTCCTTTTATTATTATGGTTCAAAAGTTCATGAAATAATAAAATATTTTTAATCAAGAGTGAATTTTTTTTCCTAGTTTATAATATTTATATTAATTTATTTAATACATAAATTGGAATTTCTGATCACTCAATTTAAATATATATTTTTTTTTATTTTCCAGCCTGAATAATTCAACTTTACCAAAATGGCTTTGTGGGCTAAAGCACAACAATTACCTAATGAGGCATTGCAGAAGGTACGCTCCGTTTACGGTGAACATTTCCCAATAGAAGTACGGCACTTCTTATCAACATGGATCGAAGAAAAGATGTGGTATGCATTAAGAACAGCAAATACAAATTAATTTTTCTTGGAAAATTATAGTGTATAGATATTTGTAGATAAAACCATTTATTATATTTTCTTGTACAGGACTGACATTGAACCTGACAATCCACAATATGAACAATATATTGCAAATCTTGTTCAATCTCTTATACAAGAGTTAGAAACCAAAGCAGCTTCTTTGAATAATACTGAAGATCTCTTTCTTACTAGAATTAAATTAATGGAGGCAGCTAAAAGTTTCCGTGTAAGTTTGCTTTCACATTTAAATTTTTATTTTTATTTATTTTGCTCTTTCTATTTTTATTTAATTTCTTTTAATATATTTTATAGCAAAGGTACATAAACCATCCAGTCACACTTTTCAAAATAATTAGACATTGTCTTGTGACAGAAATGAATTTAGTTTCTCAAGTGGAAAATCTTAATGGTAATCTAATGGGAGGAAGCAGAGTAAATTTAATGCTTGGCGATGCAGTAGCAGAGATTGCTCAGCAATTAGAGTCTCTAAGACGTAGAACTCAAGAAACAGGTGAAGACTTACGTAAAATGGAGCAAGAACAGGAATCCTTTGCTATTGCCTATCATGACTGTACGAAGTTGAATGCCCATTTGCAAAACATTGCCACACAACCACAAACTCAGCAAACTGTTGATATAGAAAAGAAGATTCGCAGGCAAAAGGAACAGCAGGAGCAACATTTGAATCATAAAGTTACTACTTTGTTACAGTTGCGTTTAACGCTGGCTGACAAATTAAAAGATACCATTAGTAAAATTGATCTCTTACAATCAAGAGTGCTGGATGATGAACTTATTAGGTATAAATATAATTATTGTAATACTTTAAATTTTAATTTTCAACGAAGAGTTTCATTTTTTATATTATTCAAATAAACTTACTGATAAAAATTTAATCATTGATTTTCTTTATTGTACAGATGGAAGAGAGATCAGCAATTAGCTGGAAATGGCGCATCTTTCACTAGTAATCTTGATGCTATTCAAGAGTGGTGCGAAAGTCTTGCTGAATTAATTTGGTTAAATAGACAACAGGTGAAAGAAGCAGAACGTTTGAAAGTTAAGCTTGCTCTTGAACCTCCCGGAGTTCAAGATATTCTTCCAGCTCTTAATTCACAAATCACGCAACTTCTTAGTTCTCTAGTAACTAGTACGTTTATTATTGAGAAGCAGCCACCACAGGTTATGAAAACTAATACTCGTTTTACAAGTACTGTTAGACTGCTAGTGGGGGGTGAGCTTGGTGTTTATATGACTCCACCTCAGGTTAAAGTTAGTATAATTAGTGAAACTCAGGCAAATGCTCTTCTCAAGAGTGATAAAATGGGTAACAAGGGTGAAGCTAGTGGTGAAATTTTAAACAATTCAGGAACAATGGAATATCATCAAGCAACAAGGCAGCTTTCAATAAGTTTCCGCAATATGCAGCTGAAAAAAATTAAAAGAGCTGAAAAGAAGGGTACAGAATCCGTTATGGATGAAAAATTCTCTCTCTTATTCCAGTCTCAATTTAGTGTAGGTGGAGGTGAACTTGTTTTTCAGGTACAAAATCTTTTATTTTACCATTATCAAGTAAATAAGTACTGAACATAAATTTCAAAATTAACAAATGATGCTTTATATTTCTAGGTTTGGACATTAAGTTTGCCTGTAGTCGTTATAGTTCATGGTAATCAGGAACCACACGCTTGGGCAACTGTCACATGGGATAATGCATTTGCAGAACCTGGTCGTGATCCATTTGCTGTACCTGATAAAGTTCCTTGGTGTCAAGTTGCTGAGGCCCTTAATGTCAAATTTAGGTCAGCAACTGGAAGATCATTAACAGATGACAATCTGCGATTTTTAGCAGAGAAGGCTTTTAGAGGTGGAAATCCAGGTTGTCAAGATTTTTCGAATTTAATGTTGAGTTGGGCACAATTTTGCAAGGAACCTCTGCCAGAAAGAAATTTCACATTCTGGGAGTGGTTCTACGCCGTTATGAAACTCACGAGAGAACACTTGCGGGGCCCTTGGAATGACGGTTATATATTAGGTTTTGTAAGAAAGAAGCAGACAGAAGAGATGTTGTCAAACTGTCCATCAGGAACGTTTTTAATGAGATTCTCCGATTCCGAACTCGGCGGTATCACGATTGCTTGGGTTGGAGGTAAATACAATGATTAATGGAAACATATGTAATAAGTGTAATAATATTGGCGAATTTTGAAAACCATATATTTTTTGTTTTGATCATTTCAGACCAGACAGAAGTTTTTATGTTACAACCATTCACCAGTAAAGATTTCGCGATTCGAAGCTTAGCAGATAGAGTTTTTGACTTGCAACATCTGCTTTACCTATACCCCGATATTTCTAAAGACCAAGCATTCGCGAAATATTATACACCTTTCCAAGGTTAGTATTGAACTTGAAAATCTATTTCTTCTTTCTCTAGAAATTTGCATCGATAAAATTCGAAAATATTTATTAAAAACTAAAAATATTGTTTAATATTTTATTTCTTTTATAGAAAGCCAACCATTAAGCAATGGTTACGTGAAACCACTCCTAGTTACGCATGTACCAGGTTGGAGTGGACCCGCGATGGGCGGCCAAACGCCTTCACACTCGTCTGTTGTCGGTGTCGGTGTTAGTCAGGGCGGACCCGGTAGTAGTTACCCCTCTACACCATCCAATATGTTTCAGACGCACAGTCCTGATCCGTCGGTGACAAGAGACACACCGTCCGTTGCTTCTAGGTCAGTGCCCTGGATGTAATTTTCGAAATTGTAAAATATTACATCCAACTGCCTTTGATTTTTATGCATGTGAAGATGCGCTAAAGTTTCTTCTTTACTGTTTTTTTTTTATTATTCAGATTGCTATAGAGAAAACAATTAGCTTTGATTGTGTGATTAAATGTTATTAGGTATTTAAAATCACTTCTATTTTTCTAAATTATTATGCAGAAATTTTTATTGCTTGTTGATTTTCACGTTGAGATTTCATCGCGTTGATTAGCTTTTTAAAATCTCGTGGAGAATTTTTCGGTCTAAAAATCGTTCGGACCATAAATATGTATATTTATTAATGGTTAATATTGAAGGCAGTGATTTATGAGTAATTTAATAACGATGTATACTCAGTAATTTTATAAATTGTACATTATTACATATGAAAATAGTTTTTAAAAAAGTACGGAAAAAAGAATTGCTTTATAAGAGGCTCATACTCTTAGAAGACATCTATACAGTATCAAACTTACTGTAACAATCGACTTACCTTTCGTGATAATAACTTTGCGCAGCTTCATAGCTATAAATTTTTATCCAAATACTGTATCAGTATTCTCATTTTTGATGATTCTTTCTTTTTTTAACATAAGTACCGTTTGCATCTACTGCAGCGATAAATTTTAAAATCGCCAAACAATTTTGTATGCTTTTTATATTATAATATTTACACTATCATTTTTATTCAAGTAAAATAATGATAGCGATTTAGCTTATAACTAGTTAATGAAGCATTTCACTTTTATATGTATTGGATAAAAAAAAAAGAATTAAAATAAGTGGTTTAAATGCTTTTCAATCGATTTCTATAGATACGAATTTTCCATAAAAAAACATTATTTTAAATGATGAAACTTATTAACTGTGATTGATAATACTAAAAAATATTTCTGATAAAATGCTTTAAAAGTTTTTCATACTAATATTCTATTTCCATTCATTGATGGATTGAATATAATTTATTCAATTATAAATATATACAAATTTTTATCGAAATCATAATATTAGAATAAAAATGGTTTATTACATTGTACTGATAACTCATTAATATATCACCATAGAAATTCAATTGATATAATTCCCTTTAATTGGTTTATCTGTATCTTTAAAGTATCTTTGTGTAAAAATAATAAAATCTCATTGTCAATGTATCAATGTAATGCATCAATTTTTATTAACTATTGGTGTTTATAAACAGGTAATGAACTAATAACTATTGATTAGTGAACATTTAGCGACTTGAATGCGTGTAAATATATCATTTGCAAATATGTTTACAAAAGTAAAATTCATAAATGAGCCAAAAATGTAGAAAAGAGTTTTTAATAATAAGTGAAGGACAATTGAGGCAAAGGCCTGGAGCAAGCTGGTACAATCACGATATTGTAGAAATGGATTCCAATAAATAACGTAATAGTGGAAACAATGTAGGTATAGCAAAAGAAAATGCAACTCCAATCACTACTCGTTATAAAAAATTTAAATGGCAATTGAGTAGAGATGAAATTTTTAATGCAAAGCATAACATATTTATGTTCATTTCTATTTGAATTTATTTATTAGAATGGCAGATTTCATTGCTTACAAAAATTGATTTATTTTCATGATATTATCTGAAACGTAAGGTGCGGTTATTTAAAACGTCGTTTCTAAATTTAAATATTTCAAATTTTAATTTTGTTTTATTTATTTTATTATTTAATTTAAGTAAAACTATTATAAATTGCTAGTATGCGTAAATTCAAGTAATGAATATATTTATAATATCTATATGGATTTTTTTATTTAGTTAAAATTAAAAAAAGACACAAAGAGATAATGCTGTGCTTGCTGGCATACAATTTATTCACCGTGTTGTACCGGCTATCCGGCTAATCAATTCAGTTCTTACCTTAAGTACGTTCGGCTTTAGAGATATCTTTAAAAAAAAATATAGATAAATTTGTGGAAAAATTGAAGAATTGCCAATGATTGGAGTTGTGCTTTTTTCTTTTGCAATAGCTACGCTCCGGGTCATGGCCAATCGGTAAGGACGAACGCAGACATGGACTACGTTGAACTGATGAATCAAGGCGACATCCCATCCATCGATGAAAATCTCAATCTCGATCAGCTCGGTAATTTTGGCGCTTTCTCGGAGTTCATGCAGACTTATACCAAGCCGCAATAGGTATGCGTTGGCTTTCTGCGTGACTTTAGTGACACACAAAAATCAACGTGACAAATTATGTACAATCGAGGAATTACGTTACGTTTCTCGTCGTAGTAAGCTTGAAAAAAGCTTGAAAATTTTGTTGGGATCTAGCATTTTGTGAATCGTCCCCTGTTATCGTTAAGACTAACGTGCTCGCTTGATTGCTGTATGATAGATGATTAGAATTTTACAATGTTGGACATACTATAATTCTCAATGAAATTTTCTGGCTCCTATAAAAAAATCTTCGTGTTTGAAGGAATTATTTATTATTGGCATGTGCAAAAAAACGTGCAATAAGTTGTATTGCTGTAACAAATTGTTAACGAAAGCAGCTATTTTATTTGTGTTATGCTAAAATGATGTAGGGTTTTCAATACAATGGCACAGAAGAGTAAGTATTGATTATTAGTAGTAAATCTATATAACTGTTATGACATCACATATGTTTCATTATATTATGGCTCATTGTAACGATACTTATTGAATATAAATTTAATCACGTCATACCAGTTTTTTACAGCAAAAATATGCCTATAGTAAATTCAAAATGGGTCAAGTTTATTGAGATCTGTTTGCTTTTAACTATAGAATATCAAGTAAAAAAATGATGTAACTTACAATAAGATCAGTCAAAAAAAAAATTTGGTTTGTAACATATTTAAAGAAACGATCGTTGGTCTCAAAGACAAAATTTGCTATTAAATTAAAAACGATAAATTGTACCATCAAAATGATATCCATAGAGAACAGCGTGAATGAAAAGCCGTTAATGGATCGTGCGATTGAGTTGCAAGGACTCTGCTGTGCCTTACGAGCATCAATGTTGCTTGCTCATTGCTGAGTAGATAACGAATGAAATCCAGTTTTGTGTTTACTTAATTTTTAAAGAGGCTGTTGGTAATGATAATGTTTAATAAAGCAGCGTTGAGATGTGGTGTTAATTGTGCATTTAAAAAAAACAGAACAATGAAAGTGGTCAATTTCTTCAGATGTGTACAAAAAACAGGCTTGTGTTGTTAATTTTATACATAGGCTACGAGGTTCTATAAAAAAATTTTTTAGAGTATACGTAAATGAGAAGCGGCCTATGGTATCTATGTAAAGAAGGCGAGCGTGTTTCTTTACACATATTTTTCGAGAGAACGTTTTAGTTGTAAGTCCCAACTAATTTTACATTACTAGTTTGTAAATTATAGATAAAGTGTACGAGAATGCGAACAAGTGATGTTTTTCTTTTAGATGTCTCTTTGCTATTTAAAATTTTAATTTTTAAAAGAATCTATGAAACTGTTGTATGGATGTATTTTTAAAGATAAAATTACCCAGCATGCGAAATTTAATTGTATAAGGGTCTATACATGTAAAATATTGCGTATATCGTGTTCGTTTAAATATTTAAAATTTATGAAAGCCATCTCTTTCTTTGGGAAGATAGCGTCCGAAAAAATATTGTCTATTGAATATTTTCATCGAAAATTGAGGTTATTATATTGTAAAAAATTTTTAACAATCATATAATTTTATATTTAGAATTTTGTTATGTCTGCTGTATTATTTTCTAAACATATAATGGTATGTACTGTATGATTCTTACAGGTATATGTTTAAATATAATAAAAACTAAAATGGGAAACATCATTTTTTTTTACTTAATTTATAACTCCTTAAAATCTATTCCTATGTTTTATATTAATAATAACGACGTAAAATTTTTTTATTTTATTTTGTGTTGAATTGAACACTATTAACACTGACGCTATTAGGATTATTTATTTTGACGTCAGTTTTTCACACTTAGTGACCAGTAAGGTTTTCTTATTTCCCTCATAAAAGATATTTTTGAACTACTAATGTTAAATGTATGAGCACGGTTCTGAGTCCCCAATAGACCCCAATATATGAACATTGCTCTTTTATCTGTAAATATTAGAGTTCTATGGGTCATACCGTAAAATATACATGTCCGTCACTGAAACAGTAGGTTGTATATGCACGTAATCTCAATATCGCATAGATCACAAGTGTTTTTTCACACGTACTTTTATTTGAGTATATTTTTTTATTAAGAGTGAATCAATTACTTTTGTATTTACCAGTAGTAATATTTGTCTATAACTTTAAATATAGATTCTTAAATTATCAGGAATCAGGACCGTTTCCTATGCTAATTTTAAAAATTCATTAAAATTTTTCAAATCTTATATTTTACTTAAAACTATAGCATTATAGTTAAAATTTTTTGATTCTTTTATTTAAATAATCATTGATCTATAATTTGCAAATCCTATATCTATCAGCCGAAATAAAGATCGAGTAAGGTGCGTATGATTATTTCGAGAAATAGCAACAACTGCATTAATTATTCCTTTACATACATGGCGTTACTATAAAACAATATATAAAATATCCAGTCTAAGCACAAAAGAATTCGCCATCGGTATTTTGTAGTCCCTCCCGGTTTTTAACAGCGTTATCAGACAAAAAAAATGAGAGAATTAATTTTTTTTTTCGTGTAAAAATTTATCATTGTTTTTGCATTATTTTAAGAAGATTATCAGAGAAACTTTAAAACCAACCCTTTTTTCTGAGCTTATTTCGGTGCATTGACCCCCATCTAAATGTTGTTTTGATGTGTACGAATCTGTAATCAGCGGCTGACACGGTAAAAGAATATTCAGAGCCAAATGGGATTGTGCGTTATGCAATTTCTGAATAAGTATGTGGCGGCTCAATTATTTTTGTCTGTACACGGTTGCCATGTGAGTTTTATGCGTATATATTAAATTATTAATGTAATCCAAATTATTTAAAAATGATTTTTAAATCTAAATGTTCAATACAAAAAGTATGAATTTTACGAATGGAAAATATGCCAAACGAATATTTTTCGACTGGGAACGGGACAAACGAAACCGAATACACCGCCCTTGATCGTATATGTTGGCTAACGCGCACTAACCAATCTCTTCTCAGGCAAATTGCCGTTTGACCCGAACGTAATTACTAACGGAATCTCGGAAAAGATGGACATCGATATTGCTCAATATATGAAATAAGAATCGGTGTTCCACTCCAAGACAAGAATCTATCAGAAACGATAAATTTATGACACGCGGAATACTGTCTTTATTGAATTGTACATAAAAATAATTTATGATAACACCTATGCTTGAATGCATGGGAAATACGATATTTTAATTATATGTAAATAAATTTAACTCGCTTTGCGAAAATGTATGGGAAAGGGACAATATGAAATTTTATCCTGTTATATTACTTCTTCAATTTTTTATACATGTTTTTATTTTATACGTGATGAATAAATACGACACATAGAAGAAAATTTAATTCATTTTTTTTTAAATTTTTTCATAATTTTATTATTATCCTATTTAGTCTTCAAAATATTCGCTTATTTTATCCAACTTGAGGATGAAAATTTTGAATCGTTTAATTAGCGACATCTTTCTACGTTCATTATATGGAAACACCTTTTGTTTGATATTGTTCCGAGCAGTTTCGTAATCTTCTATCAGTCAACTTGTATATAAATACCTACAGCTATTATAACGTATTATATGTTTATCGTGCTTTTAAATAGTGTAGTTTAGATTTATTTTTATGAAATTGACTTGTTTTGATTGTATAACTTTTGTAGTCGATTTTAGTGATAAAGTGGGTTACGACGTTAACAAACAATGGCACTGTGGGCGAAAACAATACAACTACCTCCAGAATTATTTACAAGTGTAGAAAGTTTCTATGAAAATTATTTTTCTACATCCGTGCGCTTTACAATGGGTGTATGGTTGGAAAAATACATGATGTATGTATTGCAAAAAAAAAGAATAAGAAAAACATTTATCTACTTACATCTAAATTTATGTGATAACAATCTTTATAACTCGATATAGGGATGACGTTGATGCAGATAATCCAATAAATGAAAATTACGTGAAAAATATTATGAATTCTTTTGAAAGAGAGTTGAAACGGCAAAACGAGCTAACAGATACAAAGCCTCAATTGATTATAAAACTGAATGTAAGTAGCAATTTGACAATTCAATAACGAGGATACAATGAACAAATTATGCAGATCACGACTTCCGTTCACAATAATTAATTTTCCATTCATTTGCTCGACAGGGTTCCACTGACGAAGTAATTGCGCTCTTCAAAACTATACGAGAATGTTTAAGAGAAGAATCAAGATTAGTGGACCGTTATCATGATTTTAATGCACTGACTAGTAATTGCGAGAGTAAATTGAGTCGAGGACAAGACAAAGATCTATACTTTTCGTACATGAATATCATCAGCGGAATTAAAAGTTTGGATGCTTTGTTGTACCGCTTAGTCGCCGAAATTAAATCAATGAATGATTTTTATCAAAGATCTGTTGAATCGATGGATAATTCTCTGTTAAAGGCAATACCGAAGTACAATGAAAATAAAGCTGAAAATGTGACAAAACTCTATTCCGATATTGCATTAACGCTGCATGAAGTTATATTTGAAATCAACCGTTTGGGATCAACGCTGCTCGACGACAAACTTATAAAGTACGTTTTGCTCGATACGATTTCATAGACACTAGATAGTGTAATCATATTAAAAAAACACCAATTCTTAATGGATTCAACAGATGGAAAATAGATCACCAAAAGGCGGCGAACAGCGGCGAACCTTCCTACAACATCGACACCCTGCAAGACTACTTCGCCTGGATCGAGGACGCGATCGCGCAAACTGACACGCGCATATCCACGGCCGAGTCCCTCGCCGATCAGATGGTGATCGCACCGTCAAACTTTGGCCAGATCCTCGACGAATTCCGCCAGCACAATCAGATGGTGCTGGAGACGCTGCTGGCCAACAGCGTCGTCGTGGAGCTCGAGCCGCACCAGGTCATAAGGGATCGCAACAGCTTCCAGGTCAGTCTGAGGCTGCTAATGGTCAGCTGCCTGAAATGCTGGCGCGTCACAGCGACCGCCGACTGCCTCAGCGAGAAGCATATTAACGAAGCTACCGTGAAGTATCACGTCGGCACGGGATCACTCGTGTGTGATAGCGAACGATGCGCGAGACTGATTTTCAACGAGGTGTGCCCGGAACCCAGGCGCGACCAACACTGCAAGCTACCCATATCGGAGCAGAAGTTCTGTCTGGTTTTCAACCTGACGTTCAGCAAAGTCGACAGCGACCGGCAGGTATATAATGAAACCGAAATTTCAATATTACGTTTGAAATATTTATACATAGGAGTCTGTGATGTGCTTGTGTTCAGTTATGGACACGCGTGACAAGTCTTCCCATGGTCTTCGTAAGCCATCGCCAAGTTGAGGATTCGGCCGCCTGGTGCACGATAACCTGGCACAACGCTTTCCTCACGCCGGAGTACAACTTTTTGGCGGAGTCTAAGGAAGTGCCGTGGCTCGAGGTTGTCGCCGCTCTCGCCAGCAAGTTCAAAGGCGCGACCGGCATACAACTGGCGCCAAATCACTTGCAATATTTGAGCAAGGTGTTCTTTGAGAACCAGCGCATAGAATTAAATTCGCCCATAGACTACGATCGTCTCTGTAAAGATTGTTTGCCGTTTAAACACTTCTCCTTCTGGCGCTGGTTCTACGAGACTATCATCCTAGCGCGGGATTTCTTGACGAGCGCCTGGAAATCGGGACTCGTCATCGGATTCGCGAGCACGGAGGACACGATAACGACGATCGCGCGCTGGAAGTCTGCACCGTTTATGATTAGGTTCGCCGACACACATATTGCGTCCATCGAGGTCGTTTTCGTAGACGGTAATGTTTTCAGAAAATCATATAAGTATATATAAAGATAGCAAGGAATTGATTACCGTATTGTTGTTTTAGATCAAATGCAATGTTACGGGTTATTGCTTAGGCGCAACAGTTTTTTTAAGATGGGCATCAAAAATAATGCTGATTTTGTCAACGATGTTCGTAGACTTTGCAAGACTCGCAAGGCAGGTTAGTGTTTTTTTTTTTTACTCGTTCTTTGAAATGTCGTATAAACAAGACAAATCTATTAAAAAATTTATAAAATATACAATATGTACAATAGAGGCATGAAAAAGAAAAAGCATGTGCATGAAACTAGATTACCATATTCCCACCCTACTGAAAACTTAGATAAGGATCTTGAAATGAAATTTGCCTATTAATTATGTATCAAAATTAACACAGTAATATCTCGGAAAAAAGCGTGAACGGTTCAAAATGGAATTGAAAGAAGATAAGAGATAATAAAAACGATAAATAAAAATGCTAAAATTTTGTTTCTTTAGATATCCTAAAGTTTGAGAGATAGAAATACATGTAGGAACATGGTGTTTCGGTCTGTTGCACAGATCACATTTCTTTTCTTTTTTTTTGTATGTGTTATTTGAAGATACCATTTTTCTTAAATTGTGACTCTGTAGATTGGATAGAATCAGATATAAGTTCAGAAGAATTTCTAAAAATAGTAGATTCCCCGTTTTCTAGACTGGAGGAAAATTCAGTATCAACTGAATTAAAGAAAAGTTCAATAGACTCGCAACAAGACATACATTTACCGCTCGATAGGGTTGAAGAAAATTCCGTATCTACCAAATCAAGAAGACATTCTACAGAACGACCTGCACAACAATCACATTCGACATTCGATATACACGTGGAAAATTCTAGATCCATTCAGTCAAGAAGCCCAACCGAATCACTAGAAGGCTTTGAAAATATACTTGATTTACTGTTCGGTGAGAGTGAAGAATACTCTGAATCAATTAGTGTATCAGGAGAAAAGTATACTGAAATAGAAGGTTTCGAAGGTTTCGAATCAAGAAAAAGACCTACTTCTGAACTACAACTTGAATTACACCCACCATTCAAGAAGCATAAGGAAAATTCAGAATCTAACTACAAGAGGTAAATGTATATATTATATTTTTTTAAAGAAATTTAATAACGTTTTTTATTACAAAAAAATAGACAAATTACAAGCGTTCTAATCATGCACAATGTTTTCAGCTTCACATCGGAGCATATGCATAATGCAGAAGAGAACCAGCAATTTCTAGAGGCAATAATGGAAACGTCAAATAATAGTTTAGATCTTATTGATGAATTATGCAGCCTATCTGATTTATTGTAGAAAAGTTAAATTCTCATTACAACAAATGACTTAATCCTTGATGGAATTCTAGTCGCTAGTTTCTTAAGCAACATTCCGTATGGAAATAATAAACAGAGATTTTTTCCAATTAGTCTACAAAAAATAAACATTAGAAAACGTGAAAAGCTGCATGAAACCGTATAAAAATGTATACTTCCGAAAATTTTTAAGAATCTTACAGTTGCATACATTTTCTTACATTTGTTCTTATACGTTTTCTTACGACTAATCTATTTTTCATACATGTAATAAAATTCTCGAATAGAAATTCAAATAGGAAACGTAGGAAACCGTTCCAAACCGTACAAAGCCATAGAAAACTGTAAAAAACCATATAGGAAACTGAACAATCTATCTGAAAGTCCGCGTTTTTGTACGCTTCTGTATACGGTATTTTTTTACAGTTTTGACAGTTTCCTCTGGTTTTTTACAATTGCCTGTGTTTGTTTTTATCCATACCGGATGTAATTTATTATACGACATAATTAATTTATTGTAATTTATCTAACATTCGGTTAGTTATGAGCTATCCAATGTAAATAATATATTATATATGCGACATATTATATGTATTCAATTCTGACGTTATCAAAAATAAAGCTTTTAGAACGTTTTTATCATATCTATAAATACATTAAGATATTTACTCGCAATGAAACGAAACCACTGAATTGATACCGATTTTTATTATCTTTAAAATTTTACTAATTTTTAGAACAGTAAAATGCGCCAACAGTTCTCTCAAATTCACTCAATCATACCATAAAAAAACTTAATTTTCATAAAAAATTAAAACAATCGGAACAATATAATATGTTAACTTTCCTTCGGCTTAAGTTCGTAAGTAACAGTTTACCTGCGCAAAAAGCGCATTGCAGCTGGCGCTAATCCTTATCTTGTGCACGCGCGATTACGAAGACTTTATCGCCGGCCGTCTGTTTTACTTTCGTCGTACCTATCAGCGATCGCCACGATCTTCGGATGGACAAGGATAGTCGACAACGCTGTCGCACTCCTCGACGTAGTGACCCGGCGGCGGGAAGCTCATGTGGTAAACCGTGTCCGCAGTGATCTTGTCCTTGGGTCGCTGGTAGCGAGGCTTCTCCGCCCAGGGCATGGGATCCTTCGGCGCGATCGACCATTGCGGATAGGACAGCATGTTCACCGTCTCTGCCTCGATTTTTTCATCGGGTCTGCGACGATTATTATTTTTGAAAAGATTTTTCTTCAATTCTCTTACTATATTTACAAGTATTTTTGTAGCTTTTTACTAACTTGCAATACTTTAACGCAGGCTTATAATTTTGTATTTGATCCGTAGGTCCAGGATTCACGAACGATAGGGCTGTTGTCGTCTTGCCATCTAACGGTTGTTTTGCAGTACGAATGTGACCACACGGAATGATCATTTCTGTTCTTTTTGACAATTTTGGCGTAAATGATAACTGATTGGTCGTTATATTTTGCATAGATCCCGTGTCGCTTAAAATTTTTCTGTGACGAGGCATAATGGGTTTACGCTTTTCTCCCTTTACTTGTCGGAAGCTTAACTAAAAATATTATTGTCAAAATGCTGTAACTTCATAAATTGAGAACTCACAATGTCATGTTTTTTTTACCTTATTCGTAGTCTCGCAGGTCATTTTCTTATCAGATAGTGAGATGTTACCACAAGGGAGTATTGGGCTCACAAGATCAGTCTGGCGAGGTAAGAAACTCTCCTTATAAACTGTACTTTCAGCAAATTCTGCACCGCAAGGAAGGATACAAGTATCTTTCGGAAATATTGGCATTTCTCTCTTTGCCTTATTTTCGAGATAACTTTTAGAATATGTCGTTTCCGCCGGCATCGGATCTTCTGGACGTCTGTATGTATTAAGTACATTACACATAATTTTATAACATGTACAATTTTATCACGAAAATGTAGTTTAGTTACTAATAACAACCTATAAGTAGGTTTTTGGGCCCAAGGATAATTTTCCTTTTTACCCACTTCGTAAGGTAAGAAGCTCAGTTTTTGCGTAGTCTCCTTGGCGGACGGTTCTGTTGGTTGACAATATTGTAATTGTGGTTTAAAACTCATTACACGCTTAACATGACCAGGGTTCATGTAAGACTGCCAAGCAGTTGTAGTTCCGTCCAGTACAGCTTTACTCGTTCTTATGTGCCCGCAAGGAATGATCATTTGCGGTTTTGGAGCATATTTTGGAGAGTAAGAATTTTGAGTAGTCGTTTGGTTTTCTATACGTCCTTTTTGTGGACCCAATCTTTGAAAATTATATCAAGAGTTGATATATCTAATTATTACTTCAACATTTTGTATTGATAATCACGTAAGTATGGAATTATTAAAATTTGTCACAACCTTTGACGAGGCAAGATAGGTTTTGCTTTGTAAAGTCCCCATACCGGCTTGAAACATAACTTCGTAGTGGTGTCATCGGTAAATTTATCATTTGATAAATTTATACTATGGACAGGCAGGAATGGTTGAGGACGAGCATCACGAGTTTGATTTTCAGCGTAAAATGAGGAATGGTAAGTTGTATTTGAATCGATTGGAGCTTTTGGAGGACAGTAAACTGTTTGAGGAATGAAGGGCTTGGTTCTGGGTGGTTGAACGTATTTCTTAACGCACTGAATGTACAAAAATCGAGGATGTCAAATTATTTCAAACAAATTTTTTAATGAAATTAAAAAAAAATTATAAACGAAACACATTACTTTGGTTTTTGTAGGACGCTTTTCTTGGTTAGCTTTTGGAACGCAGGGACGACTTTTTTCTCGACAATTTTCCACAAATTCCATATTTTTTTTTAACCAAAAACTGTTTAAAAACTATAAAATTAAATAAGAAAAGAAAAATTTAAAAGTTTGAAATCAGAATTATTGAAAATGATCTTATTATCTGTAGATACTTCATAAAGATATACAAATTATAAATAATTTGATGTGTATCAAAAACATTTGATTAGTGACAGTTGGCAATGGCAGATAATACAACCTTCTCAAGTACTGTGTCAAATAAATCTATTATGTATATTTCTTACAACATAATGTATTATTGTATTATCAATTAATAAAAGAAGCCAAATGAAATCGGTTAACGATATTTACATACCAAATGTATAAGCGCATTGCAATTTATAGGCGGAATCTTTACAGAAAATTTACCACCTGAAATTGGCGGGATTCACTAAAATTATGAAACACTTTTTTAAATCCATTCTCTGATTTCGGTAATTGTACAATTTTCATACTTTACAAGTTTTCACATTTCCATTCCTCGAACTTCACAAGGCACCCGAAATTAATGTCAAAACACATGGAATGCACATAAAGAATTAGATTTGTAAATAAATCACCAATTGGCACATAGTCTATAAAACTCTCTTCGTTGCTTTATAAATACGGGCTTATACTATACATCGTTTCTAGCATTCACATAATGAATCAGCGCACAATTTGAAGTTTTTAACACATTTTACAATATTTTTTTATAATAAGCATATTAAGAAGACTGATTTAACATAAACATTTTTAATGTTTATAATGTACTTATAAATGAATATTTATACCTCAAATTAAATGTCAATTTTTTTTTCTCAAAATAACTAATGTATGATACAAATAAAACTGATAGTACAGTTAATGTATGTAGACATGTTTTCAACTGCAAGGTAGAGAACAAAAAAGACCTTAAAAATAAATCAAAGTGAAAATACATTTATAAAAGACAGCACATTTCGGTCACTCTATGACACTAATTCGGGCACTTGAGAGAGAGAGAAAAAAAGAAAAAGAGACAGAAAGAGAGGGGGAGTAGAGAGAAGAATATAGAAACAAAAATTGACTGTCAGACTGATCAACACCAGGAAAAGAAAGGACTTTTGTTTTGGAAGCGCTGGGTAAAAGTATCCGAAAAAGAGAACAGCCTTGGTGCTCCGTTTCCTTTGGCCCTGCAACAAAAATGATGAACTTGAAGACATGAATTTGAAGCTACAGATGCAAGATTGAAATATAAAGTTAATATAGTATATTGCACACCTAGGGAGTAAAAGTAAAGAATGTCCCAGATCTCATGTAACATGCGATCTGAGGCATTCTTTATTTGCTCACATGGTATTTTTGCCTAGCGAGGCCGAAACTACAACATTCGCCATCGGGCGCCGGGAGCAAAAGTGGTACTTTCGACCCACTAGGAAAAAAAATATATTTTGATAGAAATTTTCACAAAGGTTTGAAAACGTAAATTGTTGGACCTTATCTAATAATATACATTTTTTTAAAATCCGGTACACTTTTATTTTATAATAAAAAAGATTATATAGAACATGCAAAATAACTGTTAAATGTAAAAAATTCATGCAGCATGCATAAAAATATTATTTAATATTGCATAATATTACTTTTCAACAATGACTGCTGGCATTTGAACAAGTTGTACAGGGCTTTTGGAATCTTTCAGTGCTTGTTGGAGATTTAGTATTTGGCCTCGCATAACGCTCATTTGTTTATCAAAATGATGTCGATCGAATCCTTTATCTTGCTGCAAAATGAATGAAAAAAGTGTTATTGTAAGTTACAACATAAAATAGTATAAATCCTTAAATAATTAATACACACTTTAAATAATGTATATAAGTCATCACATAAGTCTTGCACAAAATTCTGATCTGAAAGTTGTGGTAAGACAAGTTCTCGCGTCGTTTCGCTGAAAGGTAGTTTAGCTTGGCTCAACCAAGCCCAATGATAAGGATATGCACGCCACGAATCTGGATGCTTAAACGGAAACGCTAATCCATTATCTATGGCCGCAATTTTTAAATCTCCTTCCACTCCATTTTTTGCTGATCCTGGATTATATTTTATCAACCAATTATCATTACCTACGTGAAAAGAATCGCTATAATTAGTTTTTCAATCGTTACAAAAAATTAAAATTCACTCATTTTTTATAAGCCTTTCCAAGGTAAGAGAACATACCTCTATCTGTATTCCTAATAATATAATCCAAAACGACTAGTCGTTCAAATCGAAGTTGGAACTGTTTTGCCAAATGTGGAGGTGGCGGCTCACTTTCCCATCGTCGAAGCCAGTAGTCAGCATCTTTGTAACCGTCTACGAAGACTTGAAAGGAACCAATTTTCGGAGGCAAACCTATTCTATTGAAATGTGAAGCCACTGCTGGAAATTGATCCAAGATAGCCTGTTTCATTCGTGCTTTCTCTCTGTCTATTCTCACATAGTTGAACGTTTTACTGACAAGCTTAACAACCCGGGTATTTGGTACGACGCCTAGACCGAGTTTTCGATCAACTAAACTAGCTCCTGCTTCGCTGAGGTAACCTTGATTTGGAATTAAGCAACTTCTGCCAAAACAACATGGACAACACAATTTGTGCATCCATTTTGTCCATTTCGGGTTAAGTCTTCCGTATGGTTCCTCATCTTTCGGTTTAAAGACGCCGATAATTTTCTGTAAAATTATAACATAAAATTAGCAATCATGATTGCAATTGTTAACTTTCTATAAATAAATTTTAGAAAAGATAAAGTGTCTTACTCCTGCTGGGTTTTTAACAAAGTAACTTCCACTCGAGCCTTGGTATATTCTTTGCGGATATATTCCATTATCTATCGCGCATTCTGCTTGCCATACTAGCACCGAAAATTGGGGATCATCTATAACAAATACAGTGCAAATATAAAAAAGTACTGCAAAAGTATTTGTAATACATTAGTATTACATTTCATTAATCACTATTTAATTTACATTCAGTATCAAATTTAGATAAAAAAGAGATTATCTATACATCTTAGTTTTACTGTAATATATAGTATGCATCATATACGTTATGAATTCTATTATCTTATATTAGATAAAATAAACGAAATTCAAGATAAAAATTTCTTCTACCACCCATAATAATTTCTTATCTATTGTACCAATTTATGTATAGTTACTGTATTCAAATCCGTTAACATCCAGTAAAAAAACGTTGTTAAATTAAGTTATGGGACTATACTATGTATGAATACTAAAAACAATAATAAATATTTGTAAGAAACTTACCAGAAAACCGATTACATGTGATATCTATATCTAGTTGACCAAGAAGAGGTTGGCTCTCCCGGTCTATTCCAGGGGAATCAATGGCTGTTGGTTGGTCTGCACTTGAGTTTGGAGCAAATTCAACCTCTGGCAATAAAGCTAATGGCTCGCCGTTAGCTAAAATTTGGTTATTGTTTGGAGTCACTGATAAATCAACAAGAGCGTCTGTTTCAACGAGTGTTGCAGGATTAGTGCTATTGTGACTGTTATACTCTCGATAAGGCACATGCAGTTGACGCTGTTCTGAGTCGCTCATCACAGCCAAGGTCCTCTTAGAGTTTGCCAAAACTCCAAGTTACCAATTTACTTGAAATGTTCCAGACGTTGTGGACTTTAATTTGACATCAAATGAATGAACAAAGTTGAATGCTTTGCATCTGTAAAAGATAATAACACTGAGCTAAAATGGTCATAAGTAAACATGTACAAAACAAAGATAAATATGCACTAAGAATTTGAGATTAAAAAACATTTCTCACTAAAATCAATATAAAGTCTACAGATCTTTTCGCTATTTATAGGGAAATATTTATTGTAATTAAATTTTTAGTACTATCTCAATTAATGTCCTTATCTATAATTGGATTCTAGAACTACTTTTGAATTATCTTTATAACAAATAAATTAATATAAGAGCAATGTATCTTATAAGTCAACTTACATCATCTTTTTGAATGTAAAACAGGAAAAATACTCAAAGCTTAGAATGAGTTCATCACCAGAGTACAAATTTTGTAAGCTATAATTGAAGACCGCTTATTCTTTGTACAAACTTTACAAAGGTTAGCAACAAACAAAAATAGAAAACTCCTTTGTTTCTTGCAGAAAGACTTGATATGACTAAGGAACACTGATATCGTAATTCAATATCCTTCCAGTTATTCATGCAAGTAGTTACTTAACCACTTATGAATTAATACAGTTGGATATCTATGCTGTGCACAGATGATATAAGCTGACCATGGGCAGGCACTCAGTTCTAACACCTGTTTTTTCCAGGCAAGAGATGAAGTGAGGCGCGCGCGCGAGGTAAACGTGAGAAAAAGGAGAAAACTAATAATAAGAAAAGGAAATTATGCAAATCTATCGAGGCGAATTATTAAGAGGCCATCGAGCGATCGATCAAGCTCTCGCAGGCTCTCTTCTCTCGGCACTTCGACAAGTATAAGTGTACTGTCTCGCGGAGCGCGCAGAAGGAATCGCTGGCTGGCGCTCGCCGCGTCGACGATATGCGGGCGTTATTGTTTATCGGTACGATTGCAAAGCCAGCGAATCGTGTACACCCACACGCGCACCCATAATCACACACAAACACTGTAACGCCTTACCTCTATCTACTTACTCCTCGCCTACTCGCACACCGTGCGTGCGCTCCACCTGTCAGTGACGCACGCTTTCTGCGCTGCGCTGCTACTGCTGGCTGCTGCTGACTTTGTTGTCTCGAGAGCGCGAGCGCGAGCGGGAAGGGGGTGGAGCTGTTGCTGCTGCTGACCGGAGCAGCTAGCATGTGCACGGTGAATCAATCGAGAAATTTTACTCCCTCTCGAGAGCCGTCGGTCATCTCAGGAGCATGTCCGATGACGCGCCTCCCCTGCCGCCACTGCTTGTTATCGTAGCGATGATGATGACACGGGCACTCTAGCATTTGCAATGCACAAAGTCGTTTTACTCTTGCTACTTCGCGCGGAGACGTCGCAATTCGCGAGAATAGGGAAGAAAAAAGTATATATATACGCGCTGTCTCTGCCAAGTGCCAGAAAAAGCAACGCGGCGAGAGCGAGCGAGCAGCCGTGCGTCGCGCGGCCGCGGAGTGTGTATTGTAGACTGTATTACTGCGTAAATCAGCTGATCAAGCTAGATTTTCCGTGGCCGCCATGATCGCATGATGTCGCTACCGTCGCCCATGTGGCGCCCCATTCGAAATGCCTACGATATCTTTTTTTGCCAGCGTGGTCAGTTGGCCGCTGATAATTATGCGCGCTAGAGCTCTGCGCTTGTAGATGCTGTCCGTCGCGGTTTAATAAAAAAGGAAAAGTACCTCCGTTCGACGCGGCAGCGTTCAGCTCTTTTCAAGTGGCGATAAGGTGTTATCGCGAGTGAATTATAAAATACACTCGGGACGGTGTAAAAAGAGTACACACGCGCTTGTGCTGTGTACTTGATATGTTTTGGCGATAGGAGAATGTTGATTAACGCGTGAACTTAAGAAAGTTTTTACGGTTCTTGTGCACTTTGAAAATGATAAAAATTTTCAGCGTTTAAAACTACTTGCTTAGTTTATTATACTTAGTTTTTTAAGTGAGTTCATAAGAAAGTAACGGATAAGATAGTTGTAAATTAAGCAATCCTGAGTCATTCACCGGGAATATGTTCATATATCTATTTTAAGTGAGTCACGGGGAAGAGAAATTGAATTAATTATGTATTATACGATGCTATTCTTTTTAAACACTGACTAATCACTCTTACAGTAACAAAAGAATCCCTTATGATAACGAATAACTTCGTTTATGCATTGGGATATATACTTTCGTCCGTGAATTAATGAAGTCCTTCAAATATCAAGTGAATAAAGAAATAAAAAGACATCATTTTCACCAATCTTAATATGTAAATAAGTAAATAAGATATCGCAGTCATTGTTATAAGAAAGTTTTGAAACGTGTTTTGGGTGAAAGTTTATAACGAGATGTAGTAAGACGGTATAAGATTTACCAAAATCATCTGTTGGGCGTGTTCCATATAATATGGTTAGGCTATTAAATTTAATTACGATAATTTAATAATTTAAAATTCAAAATTACATAATTTATTACCTAATCAAATAATAATACTCTTCTAGTATCAAATATGTTTGCCTATTATAATTGCCCTTTCTTTTCACAATTTTTTTTTTTTTTTTAATTTGTTATCCTTATTTTTTTCTTATATTTTTCCCCGTCGCTCCATTTTTTAAATTAAATTCAGGCGGTATATCGTAATTTTAAATAAGAATTCATTATATTTAAAAACTATCTGATTTAGTTATATATATCGTACTTTTACAGTTCAATTTTCAAGTACAACGTTTATAATCCTTCTTAATTCAATTACAGTGACATTACACGTAAAAATAGCGCACCAACGATCCAGAACTAGAGGGCCTCGGCCCCCGCGACAATACATTATAAAAGGCCACAGACTTTCAAGGTATAGATCAAGATCATACTCTCTCTCTCTCCCTCTCTCTCCTATGCGCGCGTCGCGATTTTGTCTCCAGCCGGAGCACACTCGTCTCTCTTTTTCTGGCGGCCTCAACCGTTGCCGCACATGTGTATATACATATAAGGATATATGCTTGCCGCGCGCGCCGAACCTACGGCAACGGTTAGTCCCACGGCATTGCCTTGAAGTAATCAGCTTTCGATGTATATATTACTCAAGGTGGCCAACCCACCGTGAGTGTTCGTTATTTTTTCAAATCTGCAGAGGCTGATTAATAGTTTTTTTGTAAATACATCTTGCGCCGATTTCTCTGGTACGTATACAAAAGAAATCAGGAGTTTCGTTCAGAGGTGCAAAGAACTGTTTTGGAGCAGACTGAGCGCCGATTAAAGTGTCGTCATTTATGGAGCAGGCGAGCGGGAAGGTCCTTGAACAAAGTTCACGTTGCACGTTTGAAAAGTCAAGACTCAAGTTCGCATACCTATACATATATCATATCGTATATTCGTATGGGCCGTACTTATAACTCGAGGACTAAGCACGTTCCGATCGTTCAAAGACTCTGCCCTCGCGTAAATTTGCGTCAGTCGCGTCGCGGTTCGCGGATAGCCGCATTTGATATACATGTACATAATATATATACGAGCAAAGCAAATATCTACATCCGTAACAACGGATCCTCCCGCGCGCGGGTCGGTAAGGCAGGAGTCAAGGCATATATCGTATATATTGCGCAGGTCTATCGCGCAGCGTACACAATACAGGCTGCATTTGAAAATATATATCCCCCAAAGCAAACGGCTACTTTAGAGCTAGCGAGAGAAATGGCCGCTGCCGAAACGTCGCTGCTGCTGCTGCGGTGATCACCTTATAGGTGGCCAGTGGCGCGCGACTTTGTCCTTCGTCTCCTGCGCACTTTGGCCGAAGGACTAGGCTGGCTCCGCGCGGCGCTAGAACAGGATTATCATATAGCGTTCCTATAGTGTACACCGACGTTTGAAGGCGATCCATGAAGTAAGTGCGCCGCGGCTTATCTCTCCTGCTGGTCTCTCCGTTGGTCTTCTAGCTCGTTTCTTCTCTCTCACTCGCTCTCTCTCGTTGCCGCTAATTGATCGTTGGCGTGCAGAGCAGTACTAACAGACACCCCGAGATCTATCGTCGTCGTCGTCGCTTTGGTAGCGCGCCGCGGAAAAATTGTACTGGTAGAACGATCGTGGAGGGATAATATACGAGTTCCTACTCCGAAACGACGTGTTTAGGGATAAAACGCAGTTGAGGGTTGTCGACAAATGCGCGTTAGGTTATGAACAAAAACCGATTGTATTGATTCTTTGTTATTGTCTTTTGAATTTTTCCCTTCCGCCCGCAGGATCATTAATGTTACCGTTATCGTCAGGTTGATTATACTTAGTGGCCGTCAGTTTCTAGCTCGTCGGTTCACCCGTGCTAGAACTAGATTTTGCCCGTATAAGTGTTACGCCGTGAGGACCGTTGTTAGGCGCTCGAGAACTGTTTAAACAAATGTGTTTGTTAATTGTAAATTTGTGATAACGTGTGTTTGCAGCGCGTAAAAGATGGAAGAGGACACTGAATACACAAAATTACCTGTTGAGGATCGCTGTGTGCACAAAGTGAGTCATTTATTTATGTGGTTTATTGCTCAGGCTGAATAATGATTTTTTATTGCTGTGTTTGCATTTGTTGACAGTTATGGAAGGCTCGATTGCATGGATATGAAGAATGTACAAAGACATTTCGACTGATTGACGATGAAAAGTCACCAGAGTGGAATAAATTTCTTGGTCTTGTCAAAAAGTTTGTTATAGACAGCAATGTTGCAGCACAAGAGAAAGGCCTGGAAGCAGTGCTGGCATATGTGGAAAATGCAGCCGTTGCTGGAAAGTAAGCTGTTTTTGTATTAATAATTATTTAAAAAATACATTAATTTTTGTCATAAGATACAATACTCATTGAGGAAAATTAATTGTTATTAAATAATTTTTTTTTAGATCAACTAATGATGTTATGAATGGAGTTATCTCAAAGTGCATTGCTGCACCAAAGGCTAAGACAAAAGACTTAGCAGTGCAAATAACTTTGATGTATATTGAAATAGAAAAGCATGAAGCAGTTCAAGAAGAACTTGTAAAAGGAACTGAACATAAAAATCCAAAAATTGTGTCTGCATGTATTTCAACTTTAACTCTTGCCCTCAAGTAAATAAAATTATTTTTTTATAAAACATGATGCAAACCATTTTTTGCATAATAGTACTAATTTTTATGATTTATAGGGAGTTTGGTCCAAAAGTTATTAATGTGAAACCTCTAATGAAAAAGATACCAGCATTACTTGAAGATCGAGACAAAACTGTTCGTGATGAAACAAAAGCCTTAGTTGTGGAAATATATAGGTACAGTAATTTTTCATAATAACTATAAATTTTTATATTTTGATCTACAACCGCTTATATATAATGCTTTACTTTAGGTGGATTGGTGCTCCTTTAAAACAACAGTTAAGTACATTAAAGCCTCTCCAATTGTCAGAGTTAGAAACAGAGTTCAATAATCTTAGTAGTGGAAAAGCTATTCCTATTCGATATCTGAGATCTCAGAAGCCTAAAGTCACATGTCATGTTGATACTAACTCTGGTGATGTTGACAATGGTAATTATTTTATCTATTGTATTTTATAAATTTTTATAAAAGAAAAAGTATTTACACCATATTATTACCCTAGATGATGAAGCAGATGGCGATGATAATAATCAACCTGATATAGATCCATATGAATTACTTGATCCTGTTGATATATTGTCAAAATTACCAAAAGATTTTTATGACAAAATTGAATCTAAGAAATGGCAAGAACGAAAAGAAGCTTTAGAAGCTGTAGAGGCGTTAGTCAAAAATCCAAAGTTGGAGAATGGTGACTATGGAGAACTGATTCGTTCTTTGAAAAAAGTATTTAGATCAAAATCTTGTAATTATTAAAATTTTGGTATTTTATAAATATTTATTATATTTTTTATTTATAGGTGGTATCAAAAGACTCTAATGTAGTTGTGGTAGCTTTAGCTGGTAAATGTTTGACTGGTTTAGCAAGTGGTTTGAAAAAACGTTTTCAATCATATGCATCAGCATGTCTTCCTGCAATCTTAGAAAAATTCAAAGAAAAGAAACCGAACGTCGTTTTAGTTTTACGGGAATGTGCAGATGCAATATTTATAAGCGTAAGTATTAATAATCAAACATCTCTACAATCGTTAACCAGACATAGAAAATCATTAAACTTTTTTTTTCACGTAGATTTTCAAATGTAACTTAATTAATTTTACAGACCAACATTGAACAAATCCAAGAAGATGTTTTGGCTGCATTAGAAAATAAAAATCCCTCTGTAAAAGCCGAAACTGCAGCATTTTTATCTCGATGCTTTGCAAGGACACCACCGCCCAGCTTGAATAAAAAATTATTAAAGGCATATACAGCACCACTATTAAAGACCTTGAATGAATCGGATCCCACTGTAAGAGACAATACGGCCGATGCACTCGGAACAGCAATGAAACTAGTTGGGGAAAAAGCAATATCGCCTTTCCTTGTTGATTTAGATAACTTAAAAATGACTAAAGTAATTTTTTCTTTGTTATTCAAAATATTAAAATTATAAGAATAAATTTGTATTCTTACTTGAATAATAACGTTTTTATATTGTTACCAGATAAAAGAAAGTGCCGATAAAGCTGTGATTCATGTCAAAGTGTCAACAGCGCGAAAACCACCCAGTGAAAGACCAAATACTGCACCAGCAAAAATTGAATCCCCCACCAGAGCTTCAGAAAACGAAGCAAAAGCGAAAAGGCCTAAGACGGGAGTCGCTAAAAAACCAGCTGCTAAGAAACTCGCTGCATCGTCCGTTACAAATTTAGGTAAAATAAAAATAAAAATATTTTATTTATTATTTTTCAAATTACCTTGTTCGTTTATTACTTTAGCTGGTTCCAAGAAAAGTGCAGCTAAACCCCAAACAGAAAAGAATTACAGTAATGAAGAAATAGATGAAATGGCTTCTGAAGCATTACCTCAAGAAATTATATCTGGTCTCGTTGATACAAATTGGAAAGCACGTCTAGCTGCTGTTGAACAAATGCTTGATGTAAGAAAATAATTCATATAATAATACTTGGTTGAGAAAAAATCTAATATTTATATATTATTTATAGCATGTGAAGCAAATTGATTCTTCTCAAGTATCTACACAACTTATTGTAAGAGTACTAGGAAAGAAACCGGGCTTCAAAGATACCAATTTCCAAGTTCTGAAACTTCGTTTGGAACTTGTAAAAATGTTAGCAGAAAATTATCCATTTTCAAGGTATGAAAAAATCTTTTAACTAAGTATTTACGCGTTGTAATTCATGTTTCGAGTTTTATATATTCTAAAATTGTTCGAATGTTTTCAGTACTGTAACTGAATATTGCTTAATGGATATAACAGAAAAACTAGGTGATGCGAAAAATAGTGGTATTGCAGCAGAGACATTAACAGCAATTGCAGAAGCTACAAGTCTTGAATTAGTAGCAAATGAAGTTATGTCATTTTCCTTTAACCAAAAAAATCCGAAAGTTCAACAAGAGACTCTTCTCTGGCTATCCAAAGCATTAACTGAATTTGGTTTTACGTAAGTGATGTTCAATACTTTCACTTTGTTTAAACTTTTGTATCACAATCATTTATTAAATGAAAATATTCTAGGGTCAATACAAAATCATTAATTGAAAACGTTAGGAAAGCAGTAGGCGCGACAAATCCAGGAGTTAGGACTTCTGCTATAACATTGTTGGGTACTATGTACATGTATATTGGAAAGCCACTACTTACTTTCTTTGAAAATGAAAAGCCGGCTTTAAAACAACAAATTGAACAAGAATGTGAAAAGGTGTTATACATGAAACACATTTGTATTTTTGTGTCACATTACAATAATTATGAATATTTGTATTTAATTAAATACTAAAATTTTAATTTATAGTTTGAGGGTGAGACGCCTCCTGCGCCCATTCGTAAAATAAAAGGAAAGAAAAGTCAAGGCCAAGGTGACGACGATGAAGAAGCAGATGTAGAAGAAAAAGCTCCCATGACTCAAACTGATATTAGCGATATGCTACCGAGACTTGATATAAGTAATCAAATAACGGAAGCCCTGATGAATGAATTATCTGATAAAAACTGGAAGGTATGAGTAATTTTGATATATCAATAAAATATTATAAATTTTCAAAAGTTATGTTTTCGTTTGCTTCTTCTAGAAATCTTTACATAATTTTATAAATTTCTTCAGGTACGCAATGAAACTCTTCAGAAAGTAAGTAATATTTTAAATGAAGCCAAATTCATAAAAGGTTCTCTTGGAGAGTTACCACAAGGTCTTGCTCAACGATTGGTTGATAGTAATAGTAAAATAGCTCAAAGTACTTTAGGACTTTGTGAAAATTTAGCAACAGCAATGGGACCCCCGATAAAACAATACGTAAGGGTACTTTTCCCAGGATTCCTGCAGTGTCTTGGGGATTCAAAGGTAATTTATAATATTTAATACAAAAGAATTTTTGCCGTAAATTTTGTATAGTATTTTCCGTTATACTAATCAAACTTTTTTATTCAAACTTATATTTTATTGTATGTACTAAAAATTTCAAGTTAATTAAAACAAAATGTAGAGTATATCGATTTTTGTAATTAAAAATTTGGCATTTTAATTATCATTTTGTAATTTAGGCTTGGATTCGTTCTGCTGCTATTTCTTGTATGAATACTTGGGGAGATCAATGCGGTTATAAAGAATTTTGGGATGGTGAAATGATTGGAAGTGCTTTGAAGTCGGGGTCTCCAACACTACGAAATGAGCTTTGGACTTGGCTTGCCGACAAATTAGGAGGAAGTAAGTCAATCTGCAACTTTAAAAAAATGTTAGATATATTGTTTGCATTAAAAAATGTATTTTTCTTTCTTTTAGTCCCTACAAAACAAATATCAAAAGAAGAACTTCTTACATGTTTGCCAACTTTATATAATAATTTAGAAGATCGTAATTCCGATGTAAGAAAAAATGCTCAGGAAGCAGTACTTGGTTTTATGATTCATTTATCTTATGAAGCTATGTTAAGGCATACTGAAAAACTGAAGGTAAACCTATTTAATATTTAAAAGATTAAAATAAGATAACATTTATAAAACAGTATAATAAGTCGATTATTACACATTATTTTAGCCTGGATCAAAAGCTGCTGTGATTGCTGTTTTGGATAAAATTCGTCCAAACCTGCCTGTTAAACCTTTACCGCCTACGAAAAAAGCAGTAGTCGATGATAGTGGCCCTAAAACTGTAAAAAGTGGTGGTGCTGTTAAAGCAGCTAAATCATCCGTTAAGACAAAGGTAATTTTAAAATCAAATGTAAAAATCTTCATAAATAAAATATATTTTTTGCAATTGTTTAAGTTTCAACTTAATTAATGATTTATATGCATAAATTTTAGGGTGGGGCTACAGCTAAACCTTCTAGTGCTCGTAAAAAAGATGATGATATTGATACAAGTCCGTTATTAGCTGTAAATAATATGAAGCATCAACGATCGATTGATGAGCAAAAATTAAAAATTTTAAAATGGAACTTTACAACTCCTAGAGAAGAATTTGTTGACTTATTGAAAGAATTAATGAGTACAGCAAATGTTAATAAAACGTTGATGTCCAACATGTTTCATTCTGATTTTCGTTACCATCTTAAAGCTATAGAATCTTTAACTGAGGTATTGATAACATTGTTAATTGACATAAAGTTTTCGTTTTAAACCATTATTAAATTTATAATAAAATTTTCAAGGATCTACCTGGTAACAACAAGGCATTAGTTTCTAATTTGGATCTAATACTTAAATGGCTAACATTGAGATTTTTTGACACAAATCCGTCGGTCCTTCTAAAGGGATTAGATTATCTACAAACTGTTTTTAATTTTCTGATAGAAGAACAATATCATATGTTAGAGAATGAAGCTGCTTCATTTATTCCTTACCTAATTATTAAGGTATTTCTAATTGTTTTGCAGTAGATAAATGTCTTTGATACTTTGTTATCATATATCTATTAACTTTAATAGATTGGAGATCCAAAAGATGCAGTTCGGAATGGCGTTAAAGGTTTATTCAGACAAATAGCTTCAGTTTACCCTGTTAGCAAACTATTTTCGTATGTTATGGAAGGTCTAAAGTCTAAAAATGCCAGACAAAGAACAGGTTTGTATTAAAAAAAAGTATAATTAAAACTTTCAGTGAGGCTAATGTTATAAGAAGATTTTGATGAATTTTACAACAGTTGAATAAAATTTGTAAAAATGAAGATAAATGAGAAATACGTTAATTGATAGTAAAAATATTTTTCTCGTTTACAATTTCTACATTATCATAAAAATCTAAATTTTCATTAATTGGCAACCTTATATGGTTCGCACTGCACTGGAAATGTTAAATCAATTTTATGTACAATTATTTCCTTATTACATTTCTTTCGTAAATATTTAGAATGTTTGGATCAATTGGGAGCACTTATCGAAAGCTATGGAGTAGCAGTTTGCCAACCATCTCCATCAGCAGCTCTAAAAGAAGTCGCTAAACAAATAGCAGACCGTGACAATTCTGTCAGAAATGCGGCTTTAAATTGTATAGTTCAAGCCTACTTTTTAGAAGGGGAACGAGTGTACAAACTGATAGGACAAGTAATTAATTTAATTAATTAAAAAAATTATTTATGACTAAGTATATAAAATTCAAACATTTTTGTTGTTATAGATTTCTGAAAAAGATCAGTCATTGCTTGATGAACGAATTAAACGAGCAGCAAAGAATAGGCCTGCGAAAACGGTACCTTCGGCAAAGATAAGAGTTTCTCCGGCGCAGGCGCCAATCCTTAGTAATGATATGAATGACGACGATGATATGAGTTGTGACGAAGAACTTGAAGAGGAACAAAGGATCGACGAAGAACCTGTAGAGTTAGTATACTAAACTATTTATATGTAATTGATTAATAATTTTTATATATAAAAGAACATTAGAGGTTTGTTTTTATCCACTGATAAGACTTTTTTCATCGGTCTTACAGTCTTATAAATTAAATTAATTAATATTAATGACAGTCAGATTGCCTTTGTTTAGGTTTGTTTTTAACTAGAAAAAATAGGCTTGTTCCGTAAGTCGCAAGAACGATTTGGTGGCGTTCCACAAAGATAAGTGAACCCTTGTATTTGAGAAAGAAAAGTAATTTACAATGATCAAGCGGCGTACGGGACATTCCTCATGAAAGTAAATCATTTTTGAAGACCAAAACGATTTCAAATGTTCTTGAAACAAAAAGAATAATTTTATTTTATAAAAAGATTGTGCTATATCTAAGTATTATTTTATATTTATAATTTTAATGTTAATGTTAAATCTAGGACAAACAAAGAAAATCAAACATCAGAAGACGACGAAAATAAAAAGCTGGAAACAACTTTTATTTATGAAAATAAAAGTGACTATGAGAATGAGAAATTTAAAGAGGAGTCTCATTCTCATGAAAAAGTTTCAAAAATTTCATCTTCACATGAAATTCAGCTTAAAAATTATAAAACGTTTGTTTTTACTTTTTTTATTTTTTATTTTCTACGTCAACGGTGGTGGTACTTAGTAGACATTAAACGTAGAATATCGTTTTGTGTGTTGTATGCACGTATAAATTCTTTTCCTCTTCATAATTTTATAAAAATAGTAATTATATATTGTTTTTATTGTGTATGTTATTAGAAAACTGATTTTATTTAGAAAAAAAACCCTCTTCTCGTGTTCAAATGTATTATTACATCTTTAGCATTTTACTTTGTCTTATTTTTTACGAAAAACTTTTATTTGCAGCTTTTAATAACTAATGTTTTCATGTGAAAGTTAAAAGTGTTTTAAATTCAAGATGCTGTTATACTATTATTTTAATAAAAATCGTTAAAAATTTTTTAGAATCTCACCTGTAAAAACGGAAGTAAAAGTTTCGGGTCCTTTTGGACTAGATATGGAATTACTACAAAAAATTGAAACAAGTGCCCCTGTAAAATGTCGTGTGCCGAAGCTGATAGAACCAAACGTTGATCTCAATGAGACTATAGAAATGTTGAACCCAACTCATCATAGACAGTAAGTTTTTTTTTCTGAAAGAGTTAAATAATTTTGTAACATATTTATTACTAAGTAAACGTATTATTTATTGATACTTGTAATCTTTTTATCAGAGTAATTCCAATATCACCTCCAAAACTATTGGTGCCAAATTCTGAAAATCATTCTAGTTTATCACCAATAAATTCATCTAATGGAAAAGAAGATAGTTTAGAACGAACTATTCTTGGAATGGCCAGTTTAGATCTTGCAACGGCCATTCAATCAATGAATGCTATGGAATCTGTAAGTACTATTCTGTCTCGAAATTTTTCTGCTTTTTATGTTTTCTTATTTTACTGTTTATTTTATTGTTGTGGTATGTTTTTATTCCATTTCAAGATTCTAAAATCGCATCAAGTATCTATGCTGCAATCAAAAGAAGATAAGTTTATTAGTTCAGTTAATATGCAGTTGAAACTTTTGCAAACCTACCCGTTGCACCAAGGAAATGCTTTAGTATCAAAAGGATTCAGAATAACATTTATGATTATATTAACGGTAATTAGTAGTCGACTTTTATAACTATTTTTTTTTTTTATCTTCAAACTATTTTTTTTATATAAATATTTTTATAGTTTTATGATACGGGTATTCTTGGCAAAAATGTACCTCTTCAACATCTCAAGGATTTGGTTGATCAAATGATTGGATTTTTAGCTGAGAATAAACTTGAACGCTTAAATGATGCTGAAGCCTATATCAGAGTTATCAACACAATAGTTCTTAAAATTATTGATAATTCAGATCACACTACAATAATATGGTAATATCTAATTTAAATTATTTTTTATAACAAGTTATATTACAGTTTTAATAAAATTATATTTTAAAGTGTACTTATCAAACTATTACACGAGCGTGCGGATTCCAATGGTCCAGCAAAGTATGAAGACCTTATCATGAAATGTTTATGGAAGATCGTAAAAACTATACCTAATTGGGCTGGAGACTTGGATTACGATACTATTCTTTTAGAAGTTCATAATTTCTTCAAGGTGAATAACACATAAAATGCTTATTTTTATCAGCGTGAATGTAACTGTTATGAAACACTGGTGATTTTCATACGAATTATTTGCGTGATATTTTTTGCTATATACCACATAAATAAGCAAAATTAATCATTTCATTTTATTTAATATAGGATTATCCAACGTCCTGGTGGAAAAAACAAAAGAAACCCGACACTCCTATGAGAACGATCAAAACTGTTCTTCACAGCATGACCAGAGTCAAAGGCAGTACCATACTCAGTCATTTAACTCAAATAAATAATACAAATGAATCTGAGCTACGTTCCTATTTAATGAGATTAATAACGGTAAGTATATATTAGATTTTCGATTTACCTAAACCACATTTTTAAATTAAGTTTTAGAGCACATCTCTTATATTAGTATTTTTCTCGTTAAATGGTTTTATCAGCATGTTTTTTTTTTTTTTTTTTTTTTTTTTTATGGCAGGAGTTTAAGTTGAAGAAAATAAGAAGTAATGTGATTGGATAATGAGTAAATATCTGGTAAAATTTTAAATGGTCTCTGATATAAAATTAATATTTCGATTTGAATTAAAAAAGATTTTTATACGTGTGTTTGAATAAATTGATAAAATAATCATTACGTTATTGAATTAATTCAATATTTGTATTAGACAATTTCGTTATAAAATAAATACTGTTTTGATTTATTTTATAATCTCAAAAATGGGGATGCATCATAATGTGTTATTTAGTATAAAAAACATGAAGTCGGAAGTACTTATTTGTGGCTGATTATATTAGAAAATTAAGTGTGAGGGGCGTATGGATTTTGATATTAAAATTTAAATATTGTATTGTAGACGTTTAAGCCAGATGATGTTAATGCAGTTACTAGAACAATGACCAAATCTAATAGCAATTTGGGCCAAAGCCAAAAACATGTATCAAAATTCACGCAACAACAATTGTCAGAAATATTCAAGAAAATAGGGTCGAAGCATCATGCTCAAGAAGTAAGAAAAATCTATAATTTACTTATCTACATAACACCATCATATAATATATCGAAATCATTTTAGGGGCTTGCACAGTTATATGACTTTAAACTTCAATATCCAGAGGCTGATGTACAGCCATTTTTGGAGAAATCTCATCAGTATTTTCAAGACTTTATAGAACAAGGTCTTAAGGATATAGATAGGACTAGAAAAAATCAGAATCTCTTATCAGGACAAACTAACTATCAGCACAATACCGGTATGTAAAGCCATTTAGTTAGATGCTTAGAATATCTTTTTTGGTAAATGAAAATCAATCAATATATTTTTTTCAGAGGGTCCTCGGTTAGGTAGCACTAACGAAGATGGAAAGAACATGATGGATCCAATGCACAGATTGGAAAGACTGAGAGCTCTGGAAGCTCAGTGTTTGACAATTAATCCAAGTCAGTCAAATCAAGCATGAAAAAGGGAAAATCTTTGTATCAATTCTATAGACAGTCTTCGATGATTACATTTCTAATTATTATAACAGATCTGATCATAAGCTATAGAGATCAGTTGCCCATAACAGTTTTGAAGAAAATGATTAAAATAGTTGTGTATAGTCTACCATTTCATAAATTGTGATGTTTGTGTGTTTTTTGTTATGAAATCAATATTTATTTGAAAAAATGTTTATTCATATGAGAATCAAAGTTATCGAGCTTAGAGACTTTTTGCCAAGTTGAATTCCAGTGTATTTTTCATCAAGTTGACGTTTTATTACAAATTTCACTATTACTATTATTTTAACTATTATATATAACTATTACCGCATTGTATATGTATAATATAGTAATAATTTAATACTCGTGCCGGAACTTTCGTTAATCGTTTATAATAAGTATGTAAGAGACCCTTGTATTTTTTGTAGTTATTTAAGGCGGAAAATCGTATTTAAAAAATTAACCGTCAATGTATAATGATACAAATTTTTTTTTTTTTTTTTTTTTTAATAAAATTAGAATGCAATGCAAACAAATCACATATATATCTATTATTTCTCCTCTCTAAATTTAAGTTTATTTCATATAATTTTCACGATACAATTAAATATAAAAAAAAAAAAAAATTTATAAAAATCTTTAAATTTACATCTTATTTCTTATTTAAGGTATTCAAAATAAATCACATTCAATAGAATTATTTTACTTTAACAAACAATTTTATAAATTATTTATACAATTTTGGGTTGCTATCATACATCAGGAATTAATTCCTGTTTATAAGGTTTTTCAAAAATTACTTCAAAATATTTTAGACTAGTTTTATTTAACGATACAGGTGATCTGCATGTAAATTTGAAGCTATTTCAGATTCCCATTTATCACCATTATTTAGCAATTTTTCTTTATTATACAACATTTCTTCATGAGTTTCGGTTGAGAATTCAAAGTTGGGCCCCTAAAAATACAATTATTAATTAAATATTTATTCAATTTTTTATGGGTATTGAAAAAAAAAAAAAAAATGAGAAAATTATTATGACTTATTTTACAAAAATTAGTAAAAATTTTAAGTTCTAAAAATTATTAAAATCAGAGATTGAAATTCATTTAATTTTTATGCATTAATACTTTTGAAAATGACTAATTTATAAAATTTATCTTTATCGATTTTTCATAAATAAATTGAATTTATATAGCAATCTTTCATTTTAAACATTTATTTTCACTTTTTATGTTATGGCAAGAAAAATATTAAAAAAAAATAAAATTGTCGAATTTTCTTTTTCTCTACCCATAATATGTTATAGTTTTAATAGTGTGACTTACCTCAACTATGGCATCCACTGGACATGCCTCTTGGCAAAATCCACAATATATACATTTAGTCATGTCAATATCGTATCTAGTTGTACGTCTAGATCCATCGGCTCGTTCTTCAGCTTCAATAGTAATGGCTTGCGCAGGGCAAATAGCTTCACAAAGTTTACAAGCAATGCACCTTTCCTCTCCTGATGGATATCTAGATAGTTGTAACATTAATTATCATTTATTTAAAAAACTCAAGGTTTTTTCATTTGACATAAGAATCAAATACACTCATTCGTTTTAATTTTAGAAATTTTAGTAAAAAAAATGTATCTATAACTAAAAAAAATCCAATATAAAAAATTTGATTCGTTATTTTAATTCAATAACTATACCTTCTCAATGCATGTTCTCCTCTGAACCTAGGGCTTAATGGTCCTTTTTCAAAAGGGTAATTGATTGTTGCTGGCTCTCTAAAAAAGTGAGACAAAGTTACACCCAATCCACGAAACAGTTCTTGCAGAAACATCGAAGTTACTGCTTTCTGAGTAATAGCTTCCCAAGTATCTTTTTCTTCTTTGTTGACATAGTAATACTTATTGCGAAGCGGTATACTTAAAATTCTTGGGGCAACTCGTGTCAGGGAGAAAACTGAAATAAAGAATTGGTACATAAATACACTGATATCATTGAAGATTCATTATTTTGTCCCATTCATTTCATTATAGACTTTACATAACAAAATGTTAAGAGTACAGAAGCTTATCATCTATAGATTAAACTAAGATGCTATACTTAAACTTTAATTTTGTTATTTTAAATGCAAATTAAATGTAAACGAGTAAATAATAAGAAAAAAGTTATCAATTTTGAAGTTAAATATAAATGCTTAGAGAGGTTATGATTACTTAATCTACGCAAACTTGTTGTTATTTTGTGTTAAGGAAACTTTATTGCTATGAAAAATATATTAGTATAATAGTAAGTACTTGTAAAATGGGAAATAAATTACTTTTTGTTGGCACGATCATAGCCATGGCGATAATTTAGCTGACGGAAACTCCCGACAGTTCCGACCCGAAAATAAAAATATTTCGTCCGCAACCAGAAGCAGAACACTATAGTCCACTAAGTACGTCGCAACTCGCAATGTCGCTTGCATGAAATCGCACCCTATTGCCGCCCGCATTGAGCGATCGAAGTCAAAGAAGAGGTGATCATGTGCGCCCTCTCGGCCACATAACCCCGTACCGTTGAAGAATAGAAGCTATTTTTGTGTATATATATATTTTGTAAATTTTTAATCCAATTAATTTTTGTAAATATGTCTGGGCTATTCGATCAAATTCAGCATTTGTACGATCAAGCTTTGTATTCAAATGTGATTTCTTTAGTAAGTGATTGTGTTGAGTGAATATAAATATTACTAAAATAATAGTAAATACGTTTGTGCCAATAAGTTATATATGTTTTTTCGTGTTTGCAATGATTGAATTGTAAATAAATCGTATACTTACCTAATTGATTTCATATTTTTTAAACATTTTTAGGCAAATTTAGTGTTGTCATTGAGTGATCACAACAATGATCTTCTTCTACCAACCTGCACAAAGTTTCTTGTTTATGTTTATTGTGCAGACTCATATTTTTATCTTGGAAAATTTAGAAGGGCAGAATCTCTTTATAAAAAATCTTTACAAATTCGAAAATGTTTATTGAAGTCAAAAGGTGCAACCAAACCAACTCAAGAAGGACAAAAGGAATTAGCATCTGATGTAGACATAAAATATCAAATTTATGCTTGTCTACTAAAATTAAAAAATCCTTTAGAGGCACTACAAGTATTACAAAGTATCCCTGGAAAACAGCGAACACCAAAGGTAATTGTACCAAGGAATAATTTGTAAAAGTAGGAATAATGTGTAATGTAAAACAAGTCAAACTTAATGTACTTGCTTTATAAGTAATTATAGTTGTTATATATCTAGCCTAATTCAAAATTTTTTTAAATTTATAGATAAACATGGCTTTGGCAAAAATGTTTCATGAGCAGGGTATGGAACGTTCTGCAATTGCAACATATAAAGAAGTGTTGAGAGAATGTCCTTTAGCTCTTGACGCAGCAGAAGGTTTATTAGCTTTGGGAGTGAAGGGAATAGAAGTTAATTCAATAGTTATAGGTTCTAATCTAAATTTACAAAATTTTGATTGGCTCAATGCATGGATAAAAGCGCATGCTCATATAAATAATAGAGAATATAATCATGCAGTAACAACATTGCGTTCACTAGATAACGTTAATTGTTTAAAGGATAATTATAATCTACTTGTAACAATGGGAGAATGCTATTATTATGCAGGAGATTATAAAAATGCATTAATGTGTTTAAGACGAGCAAGAATTATTGAACCTGATTCAACTAGAGGGTGAGTATGACATAGATCAAATATAATTCTTAAAAAATATATCATTGTTATAGATATAAAGTTTATAAAGACTTCATTTAGTAAGTGAATTTCTTAAAAACAATTATTTGATTACTACTTATAACCATTACAGTTTAGATATATATGCTGCTGTACTTCAACGAACTCACCATGTAGCAGAACTAGAAAAATTAATTCCTTTCATATCTTCAATGAATGAGCATTCAACAGAAACATATACTGCAATGGCTTATGCTTTATTTGCTCTACATAAGTTGAATCGAGCAAATGCTATAGCTATTCAAGCCATACAGATCTCTCCCAATAATGTAGAAGCCATAATTTTAACAGGGAACATACATATAGAGCAAAAAAAATATCAAGGTGCATTGCATCACTTTAGACAAGCACTGCAATTAAAACCTCATCGATACGAGGCTCATAAAGGCTTAGCGGATTGTTTTGTTGGTATGCATCGCCTAAGAGAAGCTTCAAATACTGCCAGTAATGCTTACAAACAACTAGGGCCTACTCCAAGAGTTCTTACGGTAAATTTAAATAAAATATTTAATTTTCTTAAAATAATACATGTATTTTTTAGTCAGTAATTAATTCTAAATATAAAATGCAATTTTTATTATTTAAATTTTGAAATATATTATTTTATTCTCTAACTTTTGGACATTGAAATAATTTTATATTTTCAGCTGTATGCATCGGTATTAATGAAAGACCCAGTGACAGTGAGCAAAGCCAAAAATCTTCTTGAAAAAGCATTGAGTCAAGAAGAAACCTACCTTCCTGCAGTTTATTATTTAGCGGAAATTTACGAGCAAGAAATGAATTTAGAGGCAGCCATCGATCTTTTAGAAAAACAAGCTGATGCACAACCGACTTGTAAATTACATCAAATGCTTGGAGATCTCTGGGCTAGAATACACAATGCAGAAAAAGCTCTTGATCATTATGCAATAGCTTTAAAGTACGAGTATATTAAATTATCAATTAACATAAATTAGATTTAATTAGCGTACATTTGAACATAAAAAAAGGCAATTTATATTTTGATGCAAAACATTTTTATCGCTAATTATTTTAATTCAATTTTGATCGATTATCATGAAATAATTTCTATTTCTATTAATATAGATGTTAATTATTTTTCAAAAACAAATTGCTTGATTTAAAAAAATTGAAGCTATAAACTCAATTCTCTTAATAACTATAAATAAAAAAATTGAAATATTTTTTCAGTATTAACCCAAGTGATAGAAGGGTATTAGAAGGCATGCATAGACTAGAAAGTACATCGAATACCATGGATTCCTCTTCGTATTACATGGCTGTTGGAGAAGAGCATACAGATCCCACTTACGAAGTTGGCGAAGGCTTACCTGACACAGACAACGACGAAGCCGCTGATGAAAGCGAAACGGAAGCGGTGTGGTCGGACATGGACTTGGAAGCGAATAGCCAATAATAATTAAAGATTATTGATATTTTTTTATTTTACGATTTTATATGTTTAATCTATTTATTTATTTTGTAAATACATAGGACGAACCCTTTTTTGTTACAGTTGCTTAATACAAAATTATGAAAAACATTTTGGTACATTTTCGCTATATGATAGTTTGATTTACTGGTACTGAGACTGATCCTCGTGGGATGGGAATTAAAATGATTTTTTCGATTACTTACGTATGAATATATTTTTATTTATATATTTTATATAAAGAAAATGCCTCTCGGTCAACGAGCGGTCTTGATTTTTTTTTGTATTATAAAAGGTCACAAGTATGACAATGCAGTGCAACTGCTTTTTTTAAATTTGATCAATTTGTACGAATTTTTATATAATTAACACATAAAACTTAAATTTCAAAATTTTTAATTGCACTTTGATTTAAAGGGAAGACTGCGTCTTCATTTTTTTTCGTATAAAATACGTCATTGTAAAGTTTGCATTATAAAAATCATTTGTCATTGTATATTTTTAAGAATTCACTTCGTAAATGCGAAGTACATACATGGGTTTTGTATAAGTAAACATTGGCGGAATTAAATATGCAGAGTAAAAAGTTGCGAACACGAATTTCTCTGTGAGCGATGTTAAAGATTCATCGAAGAATCTTTAAAAGTTGATTTAAAAAAATTTCCTAAATCGTCCGTAACTGTATTAATTGTTTGTTAAAAAAAAATCTTATAAGTTACACATTAAGTGCATAAACGCGGTAAAATAATATCAAAAAAATTTTCTATTATCTACTATACTACCACTTTTTATGCTTTGGAACATTGTGCCATTGCAAAAATTAATTTTCCCTTCAAGACAATTTGTTTACTCCTCTATTACGCGCGCCATTAAACATAAACGTGTACTAACATATTAGTAATAACATTCGCGTTAGTTTTTCGTTTATATTTGAGAGAAAAAAGTCAGTATACGCGCACCGACTCCCAAACCGGAGCCGCGGCGAACTTAAGAGTTGCACGCCGGAAGCTCAGCTTCGTATTCTCATACGCGAAACGTTATTGTACACACGCACATACATATATATATATATATAGTCCTACGGTCAATGGTCTCTTTTCATTTCTATCCTTTTCATACATACACACACACACACATAATATATATTTACCATATATGTTCTTTGATCAACGTGAATTCAACGCTATAGAATTCCCGTCGCGATTCTCTCTTCGAACTTGTGTGCATGTATGTGCGTATGTGTGCGTGCGTACGTGCGTGTTTGCTTCGATCATTGCCTCTCAATGACCGAGGCGAGGCTCGTTTACAAAAGGCAGCACTTCTTCTTGTTTTTCTTGTAGTTCGGCTTGAGGGGCGGCCTCTCCGACAGCTGGAACTTCCGCACGATGCGTACGAGCTCGTGAAAGGACTGGTCGACGTTCATTCGCAGCTTGGCACTGCACTCGATGTACGGGATTTTTAGTTGTCGCGCGAGATTCTGCGCCTCCTCCACGGAAACCTAATAAAGACGATGAGCGTTTTAGTATTTTTAAGTATAGGTATATACATATTGGAATTAGAAGTGTTAGCGCATGATCTGTTTTGTATACCGTGTGCTCTATGTATATGTATATCAGGCAAAATCAACGACGTTATAGCCAAAGAAGGTTGTTATACATGTATACCCCATACTCATGTGTACTTGATTAAATTTTATACGATGATTTTTAGATGTAATATAATTGTTTATATACATAAAGAATTATTTATTGTAATAAAGAAAAAAAAGTTAATCATTAAAACTTGTATTCATTTCTAGACTCCTACGCGTTACGCTCGAAAAATGAATTACAACCGCCGACCCTTTTTTTCTACCGCTCCTCCTCTACCTTTCGTCAGTTAGGCGCGAGCGAGCGAGACGAAAGAATGTGGGTAGCGAAAAAAAGGGGGAAAGATTATATATATACACCCACCGCCCGTTGGTGATCGAGATCGGCTTTGTTGCCGACCATAAGCATGGGGAACTCGTCGCGGTCCTTCACCCGCAGGATCTGCCGGTGAAACTTGAAGATCTCATCGAAGGACGAGTGGTCCGTAACGGAGAACACGAGCAGGAAGCCCTCGCCGCTCCTCATGTACTGCTCCCGCATTGCGCTGAACTCCTCCTGGCCCGCCGTGTCCAGAACTGTGGAATATGACAATACACCGAACGTTTTAATCGACATCAAAAGTATTTCGCATTTTATATACGAGATGGTCATGCGTGAACGCGGTACTTACTGTCGAGTTTCGCGGGAACGTCGTCGATGACGCATTGCTTCGTGTACGAGTCCTCGATCGTCGGGTCGTAGTCGGTGACGAAGTAACTCTGAAAGTTGAAAATGAAACGCCATATCATTATTATGCCTCTCCTAGCTGCCATCCAAAATATAACATCGTCTTTGCAATTAAATCCTGTACATTACACCCCCGCGAGAGAATATCTTTTTATGTTAACGAGCTATCGCCGCTGGCCCCTGCTTACACAACTTTCATCGCCAGCATTTGACTTTCATATCGGCGCCGCTTATATACTTAAACTTGTCTTTTCTCGCCTTTTTCATTGTGCGTCGCGCGGCCCGTCTTGGCAGCCGCGCGCAAACGAGTCGCATTACAATATTCGCCCGCGTATAATATGCCCACGCGCGCAAGCTCGTATATACATATACGAGAGACGCCCATGCATGCGAGCTCTGGTTTTACGGTAGTATAAAAGTATACACGATCCTCCCGCGCGCGCCCGCAGACTCTCGCAACGTTCTATACTCGCGACGAAAACTTTCGATTATATATTTCAAAATTTGGAGGAGATGCTTGTGAGGTACGTAGTATAGGGTACGGGTGACGTAGGAGCTCTCTAATATGGTGGTATAAGGTTAATTTCACGGAAGAAAATGAATTGCTGGTTCTACAGTTGATTTAACTTGGAAATGACAAGTTTATTCTTCTTACCGCGATCATATCGGTATAGAAATAACATTAAAAAGAATATAGAATCTTCCTTTCGGAAATGTGGAAATCGGCATTCTAAATTTAAATATAAAGTTGTTCTTACTATAAATAAAGTTAATTTAACATTTTTATTGTACTAATTTAACTTTTTCCTGAACTACTTGATTAATTCACCACTAAGAAGAAGTTTAATAATCGTTTTTTACGTGTTATATACATATAATTTGGAGATAATTTTACGTTGATGGGGCGCGACTCGCGTGTTCAGTTTAATTTATATCGGTAATATAAAATTTTGGAGCACTTTTTTTACCTTTATAATTTCAATTATATCGGGATAATGTTTTTATAAAAGTGTTTCACGAATTCTCCGTTTCTCATACGATATTAAATATAAAACATTATTAAAGTCTTATCGTAATTGGAGCTCTGACATGATCGTAAAAGGAGAATCTTAAATCGTCTTGTGCCCGTTAGTCGTCACATGCTTCCTCCTTGATTACCAAACTTGCTACACATAAACCCACGCACATTTTCCTATAGAAACTAAACTCATTAACATAAAAACCCTACTATATACACCTGCGTATACACGGCCCTAATACTGCTCCCTCACTCCAATTACCAGCGGATGCGATAAATCAATTTCGAGCGCGACCAGATATTAATCAAGGCTGATCGCCGGCTGCTTTCTCACATAATTACAGCGCTAATTGCATCGTCCCGAAAGAAGTACCTACGACGTATACGGAACGGGAGCGGCTGTAGGTCTCGCGGAGAGATGAGAATAGACGCTAGCGCGCGATTTTCTTCGCTCATAAGTATTATGCTGTCGCGCCCGATTTTTTGGCTCCTATTATACTTTGGCATTGATCGCGTTTTAGGAGGTGAAATTGTCCGGCCCGCTAATAGCTTCATTCGCGCGTCCCGAAATTTCGCTAATTGTGTGTGCAATGTGGTATTTTTGGGATGTTGGTTTATATTGCCTGCTTTACGGTGAGATGAGATCTTTTGGAATTCAGACAGATGAATC